>JBBPBO010000003.1:29705884-29813796 GCA_037974295.1 Cicer cuneatum
CCTTTGGGATGCATAAAATGACCTAAATGTTAAATTAATGACACAAACGCGCTTATTGGATGAACTACATTCCTTAAGTACGAAATGTGATTAGATTAAGCCTTGGGATGCACAAAATGACGTAAATATTTATCCAATGACACAAATGCAATTATTGGATGGACTTCATTCCTTAAGTACGAAAAGTGATTAGAATAAGCCTTGGGATGCACAAAATGACGTAAATGTTCATCCAATGACACAAATGCACTTATTGGATGAACTACATTCATTAAGTACGAAAAGTGATTAGAATAAGCATTGTGATGCACAAAATGTCCTAAATGTTAATTAATGACACAAACGCGCTTATCGGGTGAACTACATTCCTTAAGCACGAAAAGTGATTAGAATAAGCCTTGGGTTGCACAAAATGACGTAAATGTTCATCCAATGACACAAATGCACTTATTGGATGAACTACATTCATTAAGTACGAAAAGTGATTTGAATAAGCATTGTGATGCACAAAATGTCCTAAATGTTAATTAATGACACAAACGCGCTTATCGGGTGAACTACATTCCTTAAGTACGAAAAGTGATTAGATTAAGCTTTGGGATGCACAAAATGACGTCAATGTTCATCCAATGACAAAATGCACTTATTGGAGGCACTACATCCTTAAGTACGAAAAGTGATTAGAATAAGCCTTGGGATGCACAAAATGACGTAAATGTTCATCCAATGACACAAATGCACTTATTGGATGAACTACATTCATTAAGTACGAAAAGTGATTTGAATAAGCCTTGGGATGCATAAAATGACCTAAATGTTAAATTAATGACACAAACGCGCTTATTGGATGAACTACATTCCTTAAGTACGAAAAGTGATTAGATTAAGCCTTGGGATGCACAAAATGACGTAAATGTTTATCCAATGACACAAATGCACTTATTGGATGAACTTCATTCCTTAAGTACGAAAAGTGATTAGAATAAGCCTTGGGATGCACAAAATGACGTAAATGTTCATCCAATGACACAAATGCACTTATTGGATGAACTACATTCATTAAGTACGAAAAGTGATTTGAATAAGCATTGTGATGCACAAAATGTCCTAAATGTTAATTAATGACACAAACGCGCTTATCGGGTGAACTACATTCTTTAAGTACGAAAAGTGATTAGATTAAGCTTTGGGATGCACAGAATGACGTAAATGTTCATCCAATGACACAAATGCACTTATTGGATGAACTACATTCATTAAGTACGAAAAGTGATTAGAATAAGCATTGTGATGCACAAAATGTCCTAAATGTTAATTAATGAGACAAACGCGCTTATCGGGTGAACTACATTCCTTAAGTACGAAAAGTGATTAGATTAAGCTTTGGGATGCACAAAATGACGTAAATGTTCATCCAATGACACAAATGCACTTATTGGAGGCACTACATCCTTAAGTACGAAAAGTTATTAGAATAAGCCTTGGGATGCACAAAATGACCTAAATGTTAAATTAATGACACAAACGCGCTTATTGGATGAAGTACATTCCTTAAGTACGAAAAGTGATTAGATTAAGCCTTGGGATGCACAAAATGACGTAAATGTTCATCCAATGACACAAATGCACTTATTGGATGAACTACATCCTTAAGTACGAAAAGTGATTAGAATAAGCCTTGGGATGCACAAAATGACCTAAATGTTAAATTAATGACACAAACGCGCTTATTGGATGAATTACATTCCTTAAGTCCGAAAAGTGATTAGATTAAGCCTTGGGATGCACAAAATGACGTAAATGTTTATCCAATGACACAAATGTAATTATTGGATGAACTTCATTCCTTAAGTACGAAAAGTGATTAGAATAAGCCTTGGGATGCACAAAATGACGTAAATGTTCATCCAATGACACAAATGCACTTATTGGATGAACTACATTCATTAAGTACGAAAAGTGATTAGAATAAGCCTTGGGATGCACAAAATGACCTAAATGTTAAATTAATGACACAAACGCGCTTATTGGATGAAGTACATTCCTTAAGTACGAAAAGTGATTAGATTAAGCCTTGGGATGCACAAAATGACGTAAATGTTCATCCAATGACACAAAAGCACTTATTGGAGGAACTACATCCTTAAGTACGAAAAGTGATTAGAATAAGCCTTGGGATGCACAAAATGACCTAAATGTTAAATTAATGACACAAACGCGCTTATTGGATGAAGTACATTCCTTAAGTACGAAAAGTGATTAGATTAAGCCTTGGGATGCACAAAATGACGTAAATGTTCATCCAATGACACAAAAGCACTTATTGGATGAACTACAACCTTAAGTACGAAAAGTGATTAGAATAAGCCTTGGGATGCACAAAATTACCTAAATATTAAATTAATGACACAAACGCGCTTATTGGATGAAGTACATTCCTTAAGTACAAAAAGTGATTAGATTAAGCCTTGGGATGCACAAAATGACGTCAATGTTCATCCAATGACACAAATGCACTTATTGGATGAACTACATCCTTAAGTACGAAAAGTGATTAGAATAAGCCTTGGGATGCACAAAATGACGTAAATGTTCATCCAATGACACAAATGCACTTATTGGAGGAACTACATCCTTAAGTACGAAAAGTGATTAGAATAAGCATTGTGATGCACAAAATGTCCTAAATGTTAATTAATGACACAAACGCGCTTATCGGGTGAACTACATTCCTTAAGTACGAAAAGTGATTAGATTAAGCTTTGGGATGCACAAAATGACGTAAATGTTCATCCAATGACACAAATGCACTTATTGGAGGAACTACATCCTTAAGTACGAAAAGTGATTAGTATAAGCCTTGGGATGCACAAAATGACCTAAATGTTAAATTAATGACACAAACGCGCTTATTGGATGAACTACATTCCTTAAGTACGAAATGTGATTAGATTAAGCCTTGGGATGCACAAAATGACGTAAATATTTATCCAATGACACAAATGCACTTATTGGATGAACTTCATTCCTTAAGTACGAAAAGTGATTAGAATAAGCCTTGGGATTCACAAAATGACGTAAATGTTCATCCAATGACACAAATGCACTTATTGGATGAACTACATTCATTAAGTATGAAAAGTGATTTGAATAAGCATTGTGATGCACAAAATGTCCTAAATGTTAATTAATGACACAAACGCGCTTATCGGGTGAACTACATTCTTTAAGTACGAAAAGTGATTAGATTAAGCTTTGGGAGGCACAAAATGACGTAAATGTTCATCCAATGACACAAATGCACTTATTGGATGAACTACATTCATTAAGTATGAAAAGTGATTTGAATAAGCATTGTGATGCACAAAATGTCCTAAATGTTAATTAATGACACAAACGCGCTTATCGGGTGAACTACATTCCTTAAGTACGAAAAGTGATTAGATTAAGCTTTGGGATGCACAAAATGACGTAAATGTTCATCCAATGACACAAATGCACTTATTGGAGGAACTACATCCTTAAGTACGAAAAGTGATTAGAATAAGCCTTGGGATGCACAAAATGACCTCAATGTTAAATTAATGACACAAACGCGCTTATTGGATGAACAACATTCCTTAAGTACGAAAAGTGATTAGAATAAGCCTTTGGATGCACAAAATGACGTAAATGTTTATCCAATGACACAAATGCACTTATTGGATGAACTTCATACCTTACGTACGAAAAGTGATTAGAATAAGCCTTGGGATGCACAAAATGACGTAAATGTTCATCCAATGACACAAATGCACTTATTGGATGAACTACATTCATTAAGTGCGAAAAGTGATTTGAATAAGCATTGTGATGCACAAAATGTCTTAAATGTTAATTAATGACACAAACGCGCTTATCGGGTGAACTACATTCCTTAAGTACGAAAAGTGATTAGATTAAACTTTGGGATGCACAAAATGACGTAAATGTTCATCCAATGACACAAATGCACTTATTGGAGGAACTACATTCTTAAGTACGAAAAGTGATTAGAATAAGCCTTGGGATGCACAAAATGACCTAAATGTTAAATTAATGACACAAACGCGCTTATTGGATGAAGTACATTCCTTAAGTACGAAAAGTGATTAGATTAAGCCTTGGGATGCACAAAATGACGTAAATGTTCATCCAATGACACAAATGCACTTATTGGATGAACTACATCCTTAAGTACGAAAAGTGATTAGAATAAGCCTTGGGATGCACAAAATGACCTAAATGTTAAATTAATGACAGAAACGCGCTTATTGGATGAACTACATTCCTTAAGTACGAAAAGTTATTAGATTAAGCCTTGGGATGCATAAAATGACATAAATGTTTATCCAATGACACAAATGCACTTATTGGATGAACTACATTCATTAAGTACAAAAAGTGATTAGAATAAGCATTGTGATGCACAAAATGTCCTAAATGTTAATTAATGACACAAACGCGCTTATCGGGTGAACTACATTCCTTAAGTACGAAAAGTGATTAGATTAAGCTTTGGGATGCACAAAATGACGTAAATGTTCATCCAATGACACAAATGCACTTATTGGATGAACTACATTCGTTAAGTACAAAAAGTGATTAGAATAAGCATTGTGATGCACAAAATGTCCTAAATGTTAATTAATGACACAAACGCGCTTATCGGGTGAACTACATTCCTTAAGTACGAAAAGTGATTAGATTAAGCTTTGGGATGCACAAAATGACGTAAATGTTCATCCAATGACACAAATGCACTTATTGGAGGAACTACATCCTTAAGTACGAAAAGTGATTAGAATAAGCCTTGGGATGCACAAAATGACCTAAATGTTAAATTAATGACACAAACACGCTTATTGGATGAAGTACATTCTTTAAGTACGAAAAGTGATTAGATTAAGCCTTGGGATGCACAAAATGACGTAAATGTTCATCCAATGACACAAATGCACTTATTGGAAGAACTACATTCGTTAAGTACGAAAAGAGATTAGAATAAGCATTGTGATGCACAAAATGTCCTAAATGTTAATTATTTTCACAAACGCGCTTATCGGGTGAACTACATTCCTTAAGTACGAAAAGTGATTAGATTAAGCTTTGGGATGCACAAAATGACGTAAATGTTCATCCAATGACACAAATGCACTTATTGGAGGAACTACATCCTTAAGTACGAAAAGTGATTAGAATAAGCCTTGGGATGCACAAAATGACCTAAATGTTAAATTAATGACACAAACGCGCTTATTGGATGAACTACATTCCTTAAGTACGAAAAGTGATAAGATTAAGCCTTGGGATGCACAAAATGACGTAAATGTTTATCCAATGACACAAATGCACTTATTGGATGAACTTCATTCCTTAAGTACGAAAAGTGATTAGAATAAGCCTTGGGATGCACAAAATGACGTAAATGTTCATCCAATGACACAAATGCACTTATTGGAAGAACTACATTCATTAAGTACGAAAAGTGATTAGAATAAGCATTGTGATGCACAAAATGTCCTAAATGTTAATTAATGACACAAACGCGCTTATCGGGTGAACTACATTCCTTAAGTACGAAAAGTGATTAGATTAAGCTTTGGGATGCACAAAATGACGTAAATGTTCATCCAATGACACAAATGCACTTATTGGCGGAACTACATCCTTAAGTACGAAAAGTGATTAGAATAAGCCTTGGGATGCACAAAATGACCTAAATGTTAAATTAATGACACAAACGCGCTTATTGGATGAAGTACATTCCTTAAGTACGAAAAGTGATTAGATTAAGCCTTGGGATGCACAAAATGACGTAAATGTTCATCCAATGACACAAAAGCACTTATTGGATGAACTACAACCTTTAGTACGAAAAGTGATTAGAATAAGCCTTGGGATGCACAAAATGACCTAAATGTTAAATTAATGACACAAACGCGCTTATTGGATGAAGTACATTCCTTAAGTACGAAAAGTGATTAGATTAAGCCTTGGGATGCACAAAATGACGTAAATGTTCATCCAATGACACAAATGAACTTATTGGATGAACTACATTCATTAAGTACGAAAAGTGATTAGAATAAGCATTGTGATGCACAAAATGTCCTAAATGTTAATTAATGTCACAAACGCGCTTATCGGGTGAACTACATTCCCTAAGTACGAAAAGTGACTAGATTAAGCTTTGGGATGCACAAAATGACGTAAATGTTCATCCAATGACACAAATGCACTTATTGGAGGCACTACATCCTTAAGTACGAAAAGTGATTAGAATAAGCCTTGGGATGCACAAAATGACCTAAATGTTAAAGTAATGACACAAACGCGCTTATTGGATGAAGTACATTCCTTAAGTACGAAAAGTGATTAGATTAAGCCTTGGGATGCACAAAATGACGTAAATGTTCATCCAATGACACAAATGCACTTATTGGATGAACTACATCCTTAAGTACGAAAAGTGATTAGAATTAGCCTTGGGATGCACAAAATGACCTAAATGTTAAATTAATGACACAAACGCGCTTATTGGATGAAGTACATTCCTTAAGTACGAAAAGTGATTAGATTAAACCTTGGGATGCACAAAATGACGTAAATGTTCATCCAATGACACAAATGCACTTATTGGATGAACTTCATTCCTTAAGTACGAAAAGTGATTAGAATAAGCCATGGGATGCACAAAATGACGTAAATGTTCATCCAATGACACAAATGCACTTATTGGATGAACTACATTCATTAAGTACGAAAAGTGATTAGAATAAGCATTGTGATGCACAAAATGTCCTAAATGTTAATTAATGACACAAACGCGCTTATCGGGTGAACTACATTCCTTAAGTACAAAAAGTGATTAGATTAAGCTTTGGGATGCACAAAATGACGTAAATGTTCATCCAATGACACAAATGCACTTATTTGAGGCACTACATCCTTAAGTACGAAAAGTGATTAGAATAAGCCTTGGGATGCACAAAATGACCTAAATGTTAAATTAATGACACAAACGCGCTTATTGGATGAAGAACATTCCTTAAGTACGAAAAGTGATTAGATTAAGCCTTGGGATGCAAAAAATCACGTAAATGTTCATCCAATGACACAAATGCACTTATTGGATGAACTACATCCTTAAGTACGAAAAGTGATTAGAATAAGCCTTGGGATGCATAAAATGACCTAAATGTTAAATTAATGACACAAACGCGCTTATTGGATGAAGTACATTCCTTAAGTACGAAAAGTGATTAGATTAAGCCTTGGGATGCACAAAATGACGTAAATGTTTATCCAATGACACAAATGCACTTATTGGATGAACTTCATTCCTTAAGTACGAAAAGTGATTAGAATAAGCCTTGGGATGCACAAAATAACGTAAATGTTCATCCAATGATACAAATGCACTTATTCGATGAACTACATTCCCTAAGTACGAAAAGTGATTAGATTAAGCCTTGGGATGCACAAAATGACGTAAATGTTTATCCAATGACACAAATGCACTTATTGGATGAACTTCATTCCTTAAGTACGAAAAGTGATTAGAATAAGCCTTGGGATGCACAAAATAAAGTAAATGTTCATCCAAAGACACAAATGCACTTATTGGATGAACTACATTCATTAAGTACGAAAATTGATTAAAATAAGCATTCTGATGCACAAAATGTCCTAAATGTTAATTAATGACTTAAACGCGCTTATCGGGTGAACTACATTCCTTAAGTACGAAAAGTGATTAGATTAAGCCTTGGGATGCACAAAATGACTTAAATGTTCATCCAATGACACAAATGCACTTATTGGATGAACTACATTCATTAAGTACGAAAAGTGATTTGAATAAGCATTGTGATGCACAAAATATCCTAAATGTTAATTAATGACACAAACGCGCTTATCGGGTGAACTACATTCCTTAAGTACGAAAAGTGATTAGATTAAGCTTTGGGATGCACAAAATGACGTAAATGTTCATCCAATGACACAAATGCACTTATTGGAGGAACTACATCCTTAAGTACGAAAAGTGATTAGTATAAGCCTTGGGATGCACAAAATGACCTAAATGTTAAATTAATGACACAAACGCGCTTATTGGATGAACTACATTCCTTAAGTACGAAAAGTGATTAGATTAAGCCTTGGGATGCACAAAATGACGTAAATGTTTATCCAATGACACAAATGCACTTATTGGATGAACTTCATTCCTTAAGTACGAAAAGTGATTAGAATAAGCCTTGGGATGCACAAAATGACGTAAATGTTCATCCAATGACACAAATGCACTTATTGGATGAACTACATTCATTAAGTACGAAAAGTGATTTGAATAAGCATTGTGATGCACAAAATGTCGTAAATGTTAATTAATGAAACAAACGCGCTTATCGGGTGAACTACATTCCTTAAGTACGAAAAGTGATTAGATTAAGCTTTGGGATGCACAAAATGACGTAAATGTTCATCCAATGACACAAATGCACTTATTGGAGGAACTACATCCTTAAGTACGAAAAGTGATTAGTATAAGCCTTGGGATGCACAAAATGACCTAAATGTTAAATTAATGACACAAACGCGCTTATTTGATGAAGTACATTCCTTAAGTACAAAAAGTGATTAAATTAAGCCTTGGGATGATCAAAATGACGTAAATGTTCATCCAATGACACAAATGCACTTATTGGATGAACTACATCCTTAACTACGAAAAGTGATTAGAATAAGCCTTGGGATGCACAAAATGACCTAAATGTTAAATTAATGACACAAACGCGCTTATTGGATGAACTACATTCCTTAAGTACGAAAAGTGATTAGTATAAGCCTTGGGATGCACAAAATGACCTAAATGTTAAATTAATGACACAAACGCGCTTATTGGATGAAATACATTCCTTAAGTACGAAAAGTGATTAGATTAAGCCTTGGGATGCACAAAATGACGTAAATGTTCATCCAATGACACAAATGCACTTATTGGATGAACTACATCCTTAAGTACGAAAAGTGATTAGAATAAGCCTTGGGATGCACAAAATGACCTAAATGTTAAATTAATGACACAAACGCGCTTATTGGGTGAACTACATTCCTTAAGTACGAAAAGTGATTAGAATAAGCCTTGGGATGCACAAAATGACGTAAATGTTTATCCAATGACACAAATGCACTTATTGGATGAACTTCATTCCTTAAGTACGAAAAGTGATTAGAATAAGCCTTGGGATGCACAAAATGACGTAAATGTTCATCCAATGACACAAATGCACTTATTGGATGAACTACATCCTTAAGTACGAAAAGTGATTAGAATAAGCCTTGGGATGCCTAAAATGAACTAAATGTTAAATTAATGACACAAACGCGCTTATTGGATGAACTACATTCCTTAAGTACGAAATGTGATTAGATTAAGCCTTGGGATGCACAAAATGACGTAAATATTTATCCAATGACACAAATGCAATTATTGGATGGACTTCATTCCTTAAGACCGAAAAGTTATTAGAATAAGCCTTGGGATGCACAAAATGACGTAAATGTTCATCCAATGACACAAATGCACTTATTGGATGAACTACATTCATTAAGTACGAAAAGTGATTAGAATAAGCATTGTGATGCACAAAATGTCCTAAATGTTAATTAATGACACAAACGCGCTTATCGGGTGAACTACATTCCTTAAGTACGAAAAGTGATTAGATTAAGCTTTGGGATGCACAAAATGACGTAAATGTTCATCAAATGACACAAATGCACTTATTGGAGGCACTGCATCGTTAAGTACGAAAAGTGATTAGAATAAGCCTTGGGATGCACAAAATGACCTAAATGTTAAATTAATGACACAAACGCGCTTATTGGATGAAGTACATTCCTTAAGTACGAAAAGTGATTAGATTAAGCCTTGGGATGCACAAAATGACGTAAATGTTCATCCAATGACACAAATGCACTTATTGGATGAACTACATCCTTAAGTACGAAAAGTGATTAGAATAAGCCTTGGGATGCATAAAATGACCTAAATGTTAAATTAATGACACAAACGCGCTTATTGGATGAAGTACATTCCTTAAGTACGAAAAGTGATTAGATTAAGCCTTGGGATGCACAAAATGACGTAAATGTTTATCCAATGACACAAACGCGCTTATCGGGTGAACTACATTCCTTAAGTACGAAAAGTGATTAGATTAAGCTTTGGGATGCACAAAATGACGTAAATGTTCATCCAATGACACAAATGCACTTATTGGAGGCACTACATCCTTAAGTACGAAAAGTGATTAGAATAAGCCTTGGGATGCACAAAATGACCTAAATGTTAAATTAATGACACAAACGCGCTTATTGGATGAAGTACATTCCTTAAGTACGAAAAGTGATTAGATTAAGCCTTGGGATGCACAAAATGACGTAAATGTTCATCCAATGACACAAATGTACTTATTGGAGGCACTACATTCCTTAAGTACGAAAAGTGATTAGAATAAGCCTTGGGATGCACAAAATGACGTAAATGTTCATCCAATGACACAAATGCACTTATTGGAGGCACTACATCCTTAAGTACGAAAAGTGATTAGAATAAGCCTTGGGATGCACAAAATGACCTAAATGTTAAATTAATGACACAAACGCGCTTATTGGATGAAGTACATTCCTTAAGTACGAAAAGTGATTAGATTAAGCCTTGGGATGCACAAAATGACGTAAATGTTCATCCAATGACACAAATGCACTTATTGGAGGAACTACATCCTTAAGTACGAAAAGTGATTAGAATAAGCCTTGGGATGCACAAAATGACCAAAATGTTAAATTAAGGACACAAACGCGCTTATTGGATGAACTACATTCATTAAGTACGAAAAGTGATTAGAATAAGCATTGTGATGCACAAAATGTCCTAAATGTTAATTAATGACAGAAACGCGCTTATCGGGTGAACTACATTCCCTAAGTACGAAAAGTGATTAGATTAAGCTTTGGGATGCACAAAATGACGTAAATGTTCATCCAATGACACAAATGCACTTATTGGAGGCACTACATCCTTAAGTACGAAAAGTGATTAGAATAAGCCTTGGGATGCACAAAATGACCTAAATGTTAAATTAATGACACAAACGCGCTTATTGGATGAAGTACATTCCTTAAGTACGAAAAGTGATTAGATTAAGCCTTGGGATGCACAAAATGACGTAAATGTTCATCCAATGACACAAATGCACTTATTGGATGAACTACATCCTTAAGTACGAAATGTGATTAGAATAAGCCTTGGGATGCACAAAATGACCTAAATGTTAAATTAATGACACAAACGCGCTTATTGGATGAACTACATTCCTTAAGTACGAAAAGTGATTAGATTAAGCCTTGGGATGCACAAAATGACGTAAATGTTTATCCAATGACACAAATGCACTTATTGGATGAACTTCATTCCTTAAGTACGAAAAGTGATTAGAATAAGCCTAGGGATGCACAAAATGACGTAAATGTTCATCCAATGACACAAATGCACTTATTGGATGAACTTCATTCCTTAAGTACGAAAAGTGATTAGAATAAGCCTTGGGATGCACAAAATGACGTAAATGTTCATCCAATGACACAAATGCACTTATTGGATGAACTACATTCATTAAGTACGAAAAGTGATTAGAATAAGCATTGTGATGCACAAAATGTCCTAAATGTTAATTAATTACACAAACGCGCTTATCGGGTGAACTACATTCCTTAAGTACGAAAAGTGATTAGATTAAGCTTTGGGATGCACAAAATGACGTAAATGTTCATCCAATGACACAAATGCACTTATTGGATGAACTTCATTCCTTAAGTACGAAAAGTGATTAGAATAAGCCTTGGGATGCACAAAATGACCTAAATGTTAAATTATTGACACAAACGCGCTTATTGGATGAAGTACATCCCTTAAGTACGAAAAGTGATTAGAATAAGCCTTGGGTTGCACAAAATGACGTAAATGTTCATCCAATGACACAAATGCACTTATTGGATGAACTTCATTCCTTAAGTACGAAAAGTGATTAGAATAAGCCTTGGGATGCACAAAATGACGTAAATGTTCATCCAATGACACAAATGCACTTATTGGATGAACTACATTCATTAAGTACGAAAAGTGATTAGAATAAGCATTGTGATGCACAAAATGTCCTAAATGTTAATTAATGAAACAAACGCGCTTATCGGGTGAACTACATTCCTTAAGTACGAAAAGTGATTAGATTAAGCTTTGGGATGCACAAAATGACGTAAATGTTCATCCAATGACAAAAATGCACTTATTGGAGGAACTACATCCTTAAGTACGAAAAGTGATTAGTATAAGCCTTGGGATGCACAAAATGACCTAAATGTTAAATTAATGACACAAACGCGCTTATTGGATGAAGTACATTCCTTAAGTACGAAAAGTGATTAGATTAAGCCTTGGGATGCACAAAATGACGTAAATGTTTATCCAATGACACAAATGCACTTATTGGATGAACTTCATTCCTTAAGTACGAAAAGTGATTAGAATAAGCCTTGGGATGCACAAAATGACGTAAATGTTCATCCAATGACACAAATGCACTTATTGGATGAACTACATCCTTAAGTACGAAAAGTGATTAGAATAAGCCTTGGGATGCCTAAAATGAACTAAATGTTAAATTAATGACACAAACGCGCTTATTGGATGAACTACATTCCTTAAGTACGAAATGTGATTAGATTAAGCCTTGGGATGCACAAAATGACGTAAATATTTATCCAATGACACAAATGCAATTATTGGATGGACTTCATTCCTTAAGTACGAAAAGTGATTAGAATAAGCCTTGGAATGCACAAAATGACGTAAATGTTCATCCAATGACACAAATGCACTTATTGGATGAACTACATTCATTAAGTACGAAAAGTGATTAGAATAAGCATTGTGATGCACAAAATGTCCTAAATGTTAATTAATGACACAAACGCGCTTATCGGGTGAACTACATTCCTTAAGCACGAAAAGTGATTAGAATAAGCCTTGGGATGCACAAAATGACGTAAATGTTCATCCAATGACACAAATGCACTTATTGGATGAACTACATTCATTAAGTACGAAAAGTGATTTGAATAAGCATTGTGATGCACAAAATGTCCTAAATGTTAATTAATGACACAAACGCGCTTATCGGGTGAACTACATTCCTTAAGTACGAAAAGTGATTAGATTAAGCTTTGGGATGCACAAAATGACGTCAATGTTCATCCAATGACAAAATGCACTTATTGGAGGCACTACATCCTTAAGTACGAAAAGTGATTAGAATAAGCCTTGGGATGCACAAAATGACGTAAATGTTCATCCAATGACACAAATGCACTTATTGGATGAACTACATTCATTAAGTACGAAAAGTGATTTGAATAAGCCTTGGGATGCATAAAATGACCTAAATGTTAAATTAATGACACAAACGCGCTTATTGGATGAACTACATTCCTTAAGTACGAAAAGTGATTAGATTAAGCCTTGGGATGCACAAAATGACGTAAATGTTTATCCAATGACACAAATGCACTTATTGGATGAACTTCATTCCTTAAGTACGAAAAGTGATTAGAATAAGCCTTGGGATGCACAAAATGACGTAAATGTTCATCCAATGACACAAATGCACTTATTGGATGAACTACATTCATTAAGTACGAAAAGTGATTTGAATAAGCATTGTGATGCACAAAATGTCCTAAATGTTAATTAATGACACAAACGCGCTTATCGGGTGAACTACATTCCTTAAGTACGAAAAGTAATTAGATTAAGCTTTGGGATGCACAAAATGACGTAAATGTTCATCCAATGACACAAATGCACTTATTGGATGAACTACATTCATTAAGTACGAAAAGTGATTAGAATAAGCATTGTGATGCACAAAATGTCCTAAATGTTAATTAATGACACAAACGCGCTTATTGGATGAACTTCATTCCTTAAGTACGAAAAGTGATTAGAATAAGCCTTGGGATGCATAAAATGACGTAAATGTTCATCCAATGACACAAATGCACTTATTGGATGAACTACATTCATTAAGTACGAAAAGTGATTTGATTAAGCATTGGGATGCACAAAATGTCCTAAATGTTAATTAATGACATAAACGCGCTTATCGGGTGAACTACATTCTTTAAGTACGAAAAGTGATTAGAATAAGCCTTGGGATGCACAAAATGACGTAAATGTTCATCCAATGACACAGATGCACTTATTGGAGGAACTACATCCTTAAGTACGAAAAGTGATTAGTATAAGCCTTGGGATGCACAAAATGACCTAAATGTTAAATTAATGACACAAACGCGCTTATTGGATGAAGTACATTCCTTAAGTACGAAAAGTGATTAGATTAAGCCTTGGGATGCAAAAAATGACGTAAATGTTCATCCAATGACACAAATGCACTTATTGGATGAACTACATCCTTAAGTACGAAAAGTGATTAGAATAAGCCTTGGGATGCAAAAAATCACCTAAATGTTAAATTAATGACACAAACGCGCTTATTGGATGAAGTACATTCCTTAAGTACGAAAAGTGATTAGATTAAGCCTTGCGATGCACAGAATGACGTAAATGTTCATCCAATGACACAAATGCACTTATTGGATGAACTTCATTCCTTAAGTACGAAAAGTGATTAGAATAAGCCTTGGGATGCACAAAATGACGTAAATGTTCATCCAATGACACAAATGCACTTATTGGATGAACTACATTCATTAAGTACGAAAAGTGATTAGAATAAGCATTGTGATGCACAAAATGTCCTAAATGTTAATTAATGACACAAACGCGCTTATCGGGTGAACTACATTCCTTAAGTACAAAAAGTGATTAGATTAAGCTTTGGGATGCACAAAATGACGTAAATGTTCATCCAATGACACAAACGCGCTTATTGGATGAAGTACATTCCTTAAGTACGAAAAGTGATTAGATTAAGCCTTGGGATGCACAAAATGACGTAAATGTTCATCCAATGACACAAACGCACTTATTGGATGAACTACATCCTTAAGTACGAAAAGTGATTAGAATAAGCCTTGGGATGCACAAAATGACGTAAATGTTAAATTAATGACACAAACGCGCTTATTGGATGAACTACATTCCTTAAGTACGAAAAGTGATTAGATTAAGCCTTGGGATGCACAAAATGACGTAAATGTTTATCCAATGACACAAATGCACTTATTGGATGAACTTCATTCCTTAAGTACGAAAAGTGATTAGAATAAGCCTTGGGATGCACAAAATGACGTAAATGTTCATCCAATGACACAAATGCACTTATTGGATGAACTACATTCATTAAGTACAAAAAGTGATTTGAATAAGCATTGTGATGCACAAAATGTCCTAAATGTTAATTAATGACACAAACGCGCTTATCGGGTGAACTACATTCCTTAAGTACGAAAAGTGATTAGATTAAGCTTTGGGATGCACAAAATGACGTAAATGTTCATCCAATGACACAAATGCACTTATTGGAGGAACTACATCCTTAAGTACGAAAAGTGATTAGAATAAGCCTTGGGATGCACAAAATGACCTCAATGTTAAATTAATGACACAAACGCGCTTATTGGATGAACAACATTCCTTAAGTACGAAAAGTGATTAGAATAAGCCTTTGGATGCACAAAATGACGTAAATGTTTATCCAATGACACAAATGCACTTATTGGATGAACTTCATACCTTACGTACGAAAAGTGATTAGAATAAGCCTTGGGATGCACAAAATGACGTAAATGTTCATCCAATGACACAAATGCACTTATTGGATGAACTACATTCATTAAGTGCGAAAAGTGATTTGAATAAGCATTGTGATGCACAAAATGTCTTAAATGTTAATTAATGACACAAACGCGCTTATCGGGTGAACTACATTCCTTAAGTACGAAAAGTGATTAGATTAAACTTTGGGATGCACAAAATGACGTAAATGTTCATCCAATGACACAAATGCACTTATTGGAGGAACTACATTCTTAAGTACGAAAAGTGATTAGAATAAGCCTTGGGATGCACAAAATGACCTAAATGTTAAATTAATGACACAAACGCGCTTATTGGATGAAGTACATTCCTTAAGTACGAAAAGTGATTAGATTAAGCCTTGGGATGCACAAAATGACGTAAATGTTCATCCAATGACACAAATGCACTTATTGGATGAACTACATCCTTAAGTACGAAAAGTGATTAGAATAAGCCTTGGGATGCACAAAATGACCTAAATGTTAAATTAATGACACAAACGCGCTTATTGGATGAACTACATTCCTTAAGTATGAAAAGTGATTAGATTAAGCCTTGGGATGCACAAAATGAAGTAAATGTTTATCCAATGACACAAATGCACTTATTGGATGAACTTCATTCCTTAAGTACGAAAAGTGATTAGAATAAGCCTTGGGATGCACAAAATGACCTAAATGTTAAATTAATGACACAAACGCGCTTATTGGATGAAGTACATTCCTTAAGTACGAAAAGTGATTAGATTAAGCCTTGGGATGCACAAAATGACGTAAATGTTCATCCAATGACACAAATGCACTTATTGGATGAACTACATCCTTAAGTACGAAATGTGATTAGAATAAGCCTTGGGATGCACAAAATGACCTAAATGTTAAATTAATGACACAAACGCGCTTATTGGATGAACTACATTCCTTAAGTACGAAAAGTGATTAGATTAAGCCTTGGGATGCACAAAATGACGTAAATGTTCATCCAATGACACAAATGCACTTATTGGATGAACTACATCCTTAAGTACGAAAAGTGATTTGAATAAGCCTTGGGATGCATAAAATGACCTAAATGTTAAATTAATGACACAAACGCGCTTATCGGATGAACTACATTCCTTAAGTACGAAAAGTGATTAGATTAAGCCTTGGGATGCACAAAATGACGTAAATGTTTATCCAATGACACAAATGCACTTATTGGATGAACTTCATTCCTTAAGTACGAAAAGTGATTAGAATAAGCCTTGGGATGCACAAAATGACGTAAATGTTCATCCAATGACACAAATGCACTTATTGGATGAACTACATTCATTAAGTACGAAAAGTGATTAGAATAAGCATTGTGATGCACAAAATGTCCTAAATGTTAATTAATGACACAAACGCGCTTATCGGGTGAACTACATTCCTTAAGTACAAAAAGTGATTAAATTAAGCTTTGGGATGCACAAAATGACGTAAATGTTCAACCAATGACACAAATGCACTTATTGGAGGCACTACATCCTTAAGTACGAAAAGTGATTAGAATAAGCCTTGGGATGCACAAAATGACCTAAATGTTAAATTAATGACACAAACGCGCTTATTGGATGAAGAACATTCCTTAAGTACGAAAAGTGATTAGATTAAGCCTTGGGATGCAAAAAATGACGTAAATGTTCATCCAATGACACAAATGCACTTATTGGATGAACTACATCCTTAAGTACGAAAAGTGATTAGAATAAGCCTTGGGATGCAAAAAATCACCTAAATGTTAAATTAATGACACAAACGCGCTTATTGGATGAAGTACATTCCTTAAGTACGAAAAGTGATTAGATTAAGCCTTGCGATGCACAGAATGACGTAAATGTTCATCCAATGACACAAATGCACTTATTGGATGAACTTCATTCCTTAAGTACGAAAAGTGATTAGAATAAGCCTTGGGATGCACAAAATGACGTAAATGTTCATCCAATGACACAAATGCACTTATTGGATGAACTACATTCATTAAGTACGAAAAGTGATTAGAATAAGCATTGTGATGCACAAAATGTCCTAAATGTTAATTAATGACACAAACGCGCTTATCGGGTGAACTACATTCCTTAAGTACAAAAAGTGATTAGATTAAGCTTTGGGATGCACAAAATGACGTAAATGTTCATCCAATGACACAAACGCGCTTATTGGATGAAGTACATTCCTTAAGTACGAAAAGTGATTAGATTAAGCCTTGGGATGCACAAAATGACGTAAATGTTCATCCAATGACACAAACGCACTTATTGGATGAACTACATCCTTAAGTACGAAAAGTGATTAGAATAAGCCTTGGGATGCACAAAATGACGTAAATGTTAAATTAATGACACAAACGCGCTTATTGGATGAACTACATTCCTTAAGTACGAAAAGTGATTAGATTAAGCCTTGGGATGCACAAAATGACGTAAATGTTTATCCAATGACACAAATGCACTTATTGGATGAACTTCATTCCTTAAGTACGAAAAGTGATTAGAATAAGCCTTGGGATGCACAAAATGACGTAAATGTTCATCCAATGACACAAATGCACTTATTGGATGAACTACATTCATTAAGTACAAAAAGTGATTTGAATAAGCATTGTGATGCACAAAATGTCCTAAATGTTAATTAATGACACAAACGCGCTTATCGGGTGAACTACATTCCTTAAGTACGAAAAGTGATTAGATTAAGCTTTGGGATGCACAAAATGACGTAAATGTTCATCCAATGACACAAATGCACTTATTGGAGGAACTACATCCTTAAGTACGAAAAGTGATTAGAATAAGCCTTGGGATGCACAAAATGACCTCAATGTTAAATTAATGACACAAACGCGCTTATTGGATGAACAACATTCCTTAAGTACGAAAAGTGATTAGAATAAGCCTTTGGATGCACAAAATGACGTAAATGTTTATCCAATGACACAAATGCACTTATTGGATGAACTTCATACCTTACGTACGAAAAGTGATTAGAATAAGCCTTGGGATGCACAAAATGACGTAAATGTTCATCCAATGACACAAATGCACTTATTGGATGAACTACATTCATTAAGTGCGAAAAGTGATTTGAATAAGCATTGTGATGCACAAAATGTCTTAAATGTTAATTAATGACACAAACGCGCTTATCGGGTGAACTACATTCCTTAAGTACGAAAAGTGATTAGATTAAACTTTGGGATGCACAAAATGACGTAAATGTTCATCCAATGACACAAATGCACTTATTGGAGGAACTACATTCTTAAGTACGAAAAGTGATTAGAATAAGCCTTGGGATGCACAAAATGACCTAAATGTTAAATTAATGACACAAACGCGCTTATTGGATGAAGTACATTCCTTAAGTACGAAAAGTGATTAGATTAAGCCTTGGGATGCACAAAATGACGTAAATGTTCATCCAATGACACAAATGCACTTATTGGATGAACTACATCCTTAAGTACGAAAAGTGATTAGAATAAGCCTTGGGATGCACAAAATGACCTAAATGTTAAATTAATGACACAAACGCGCTTATTGGATGAACTACATTCCTTAAGTATGAAAAGTGATTAGATTAAGCCTTGGGATGCACAAAATGAAGTAAATGTTTATCCAATGACACAAATGCACTTATTGGATGAACTTCATTCCTTAAGTACGAAAAGTGATTAGAATAAGCCTTGGGATGCACAAAATGACCTAAATGTTAAATTAATGACACAAACGCGCTTATTGGATGAAGTACATTCCTTAAGTACGAAAAGTGATTAGATTAAGCCTTGGGATGCACAAAATGACGTAAATGTTCATCCAATGACACAAATGCACTTATTGGATGAACTACATCCTTAAGTACGAAATGTGATTAGAATAAGCCTTGGGATGCACAAAATGACCTAAATGTTAAATTAATGACACAAACGCGCTTATTGGATGAACTACATTCCTTAAGTACGAAAAGTGATTAGATTAAGCCTTGGGATGCACAAAATGACGTAAATGTTCATCCAATGACACAAATGCACTTATTGGATGAACTACATTCATTAAGTACGAAAAGTGATTAGAATAAGCATTGTGATGCACAAAATGTCCTAAATGTTAATTAATGACACAAACGCGCTTATTGGATGAACTTCATTCCTTAAGTACGAAAAGTGATTAGAATAAGCCTTGGGATGCACAAAATGACGTAAATGTTCATCCAATGACACAAATGCACTTATTGGATGAACTACATTCATTAAGTACGAAAAGTGATTTGATTAAGCATTGGGATGCACAAAATGTCCTAAATGTTAATTAATGACATAAACGCGCTTATCGGGTGAACTACATTCTTTAAGTAGTAAAAGTGATTAGAATAAGCCTTGGGATGCACAAAATGACGTAAATGTTCATCCAATGACACAAATGCACTTATTGGAGGAACTACATCCTTAAGTACGAAAAGTGATTAGTATAAGCCTTGGGATGCACAAAATGACCTAAATGTTAAATTAATGACACAAACGCGCTTATTGGATGAAGTACATTCCTTAAGTACGAAAAGTGATTAGATTAAGCCTTGGGATGCACAAAATGACGTAAATGTTCATCCAATGACACAAATGCACTTATTGGATGAACTACATTCATTAAGTACGAAAAGTGATTAGAATAAGCATTGTGATGCACAAAATGTCCTAAATGTTAATTAATGACACAAACGCGCTTATCTGGTGAACTACATTCCTTAAGTACGAAAAGTGATTAGATTAAGCTTTGGGATGCACAAAATGACGTAAATGTTCATCCAATGACACAAATGCACTTATTGGAGGAACTACATCCTTAAGTACGAAAAGTGATTAGAATAAGCCTTGGGATGCACAAAATGACCTAAATGTTAAATTAATGACACAAACGCGCTTATTGGATGAAGTACATTCCTTAAGTACGAAAAGTGATTAGATTAAGCCTTGGGATGCACAAAATGACGTAAATGTTCATCCAATGACACAAATGCACTTATTGGATGAACTACATTCCTTAAGTACGAAAAGTGATTAGAATAAGCCTTGGGATGCACAAAATGACGTAAATGTTCATCCAATGACACAAATGCACTTATTGGAGGCACTACATTCCTTAAGTACGAAAAGTGATTAGATTAAGCCTTGGGATACACAAAATGACGTAAATGTTCATCCAATGACACAAATGCACTTATTGGATGATCTTCATTCCTTCAGTACGAAAAGTGATTAGAATAAGCCTTGGGATGCACAAAATGACGTAAATGTTCATCCAATGACACAAATGCACTTATTGGATGAACTACATTCATTAAGTACGAAAAGTGATTTGATTAAGCATTGGGATGCACAAAATGTCCTAAATGTTAATTAATGACACAAACGCGCTTATCGGGTGAACTACATTCTTTAAGTACGAAAAGTGATTAGAATAAGCCTAGGGATGCACAAAATGACGTAAATGTTCATCCAATGACACAAATGCACTTATTGGAGGAACTACATCCTTAAGTACGAAAAGTGATTAGAATAAGCCTTGGGATGCACAAAATGACCTAAATGTTAAATTAATGACACAAACGCGCTTATTGGATGAAGTACATTCCTTAAGTACGAAAAGTGATTAGATTAAGCCTTGGGATGCACAAAATGACGTAAATGTTCATCCAATGACACAAATGCACTTATTGGATGAACTACATCCTTAAGTACGAAATGTGATTAGAATAAGCCTTGGGATGCACAAAATGACCTAAATGTTAAATTAATGACACAAACGCGCTTATTGGATGAACTACATTCCTTAAGTACGAAAAGTGATTAGATTAAGCCTTGGGATGCACAAAATGACGTAAATGTTTATCCAATGACACAAATGCACTTATTGGATGAACTTCATTCCTTAAGTACGAAAAGTGATTAGAATAAGCCTAGGGATGCACAAAATGACGTAAATGTTCATCCAATGACACAAATGCACTTATTGGATGAACTTCATTCCTTAAGTACGAAAAGTGATTAGAATAAGCCTTGGGATGCACAAAATGACGTAAATGTTCATCCAATGACACAAATGCACTTATTGGATGAACTACATTCATTATGTACGAAAAGTGATTAGAATAAGCATTGTGATGCACAAAATGACCTAAATGTTAAATTAATGACACAAACGCGCTTATTGGATGAAGTACATTCCTTAAGTACGAAAAGTGATTAGATTAAGCCTTGGGATGCACAAAATGACGTAAATGTTCATCCAATGACACAAATGCACTTATTGGATGAACTACATCCTTAAGTACGAAAAGTGATTAGAATAAGCCTTGGGATGCACAAAATGACCTAAATGTTAAATTAATGACACAAACGCGCTTATTGGATGAACTACATTCATTAAGTACGAAAAGTGATTAGAATAAGCATTGTGATGCACAAAATGTCCTAAATGTTAATTAATGACACAAACGCGCTTATCGGGTGAACTACATTCCTTAAGTACGAAAAGTGATTAGAATAAGCCTTGGGATGCACAAAATGACGTAAATGTTCATCCAATGACACAAATGCACTTATTGGATGAACTACATTCATTAAGTACGAAAAGTGATTAGAATAAGCATTGTGATGCACAAAATGTCCTAAATGTTAATTAATGACACAAACGCGCTTATCGGGTGAACTACATTCCTTAAGTACGAAAAGTGATTAGATTAAGCTTTGGGATGCACAAAATGACGTAATTGTTCATCCAATGACACAAATGCACTTATTGGAGGAACTACATTCATTAAGTAAGAAAAGTGATTAGAATAAGCCTTGGGATGCACAAAATGACCTCAATGTTAAATTAATGACACAAACGCGCTTATCGGGTGAACTATATTCGTTAGTACGAAAAGTGATTAAAATAAGCATTGTGATGCACAAAATGTCCTAAATGTTAAATTAATGACACAAACGCGCTTATTGGATGAAGTACATTCCTTAAGTACGAAAAGTGATTAGATTAAGCCTTGGGATGCACAAAATGACGTAAATGTTCATCCAATGACACAAACGCGCTTATTGGATGAACTACATTCCTTAAGTACGAAAAGTGATTAGATTAAGCTTCGGGATGCACAAAATGACGTAAATGTTCATCCAATGACACAAATGCACTTATTGGATGAACTACATCCTTAAGTACGAAAAGTGATTAGAATAAGCCTTGGGATGCACAAAATGACATAAATGATAAATAAATGACACAAACGCGCTTATTGGATGAACTACATTCCTTAAGTACGAAAAGTGATTAGAATAAGCCTTGGCATGCACAAAATGACATAAATGCTAAATAAATGACACAAACGCGCTTATTGGATGAACTACATTCCTTAAGTATGAAAAGTGATTAGAATAAGCCTTGGGATGCACAAAATGACGTAAATGTTTATCCAATGACACAAATGCACTTATTGGATTAACTTCATTCCTTAAGTACGAAAAGTGATTAGAATAAGCCTTGGGATGCACAAAATGACGTAAATGTTCATCCAATGACACAAATGCACTTATTGGATGAACTACATTCATTAAGTACGAAAAGTGATTAGAATAAGCCTTGTGATGCACAAAATGTCCTAAATGTTAATTAATGACACAAACGCGCTTATCGGGTGATCTACATTCCTTAAGTACGAAAAGTGATTAGATTAAGCTTTGGGATGCACAAAATGACGTAAATGTTCATCCAATGACACAAATGCACTTATTGGAGGAACTACATCCTTATGTACGAAAAGTGATTAGAATAAGCCTTGGGATGCACAAAATGACCTAAATGTTAAATTAATGACACAAACGCGCTTATTGGATGAAGTACATTCCTTAAGTACGAAAAGTGATTAGATTAAGCCTTGGGATGCACAAAATGACGTAAATGTTTATCCAATGACACATATGCACTTATTGGATGAACTTTATTCCTTAAGTACGAAAAGTGATTAGATTAAGCCTTGGGATGCACAAAATGACGTAAATGTTCATCCAATGACACAAATGCACTTATTGGATGAACTATATCCTTAAGTACGAAAAGTGATTAGAATAAGCCTTGGGATTCACAAAATGACCTAAATGTTAAATTAATGACACAAACGCGCTTATTGGATGAAGTACATTCCTTAAGTACGAAAAGTGATTAGATTAAGCCTTGGGATGCACAAAATGACGTAAATGTTCATCCAATGACAGAAATGCACTTATTGGATGAACTACATCCTTAAGTACGAAAAGTGATTAGAATAAGCCTTGGGATGCACAAAATGACCTAAATGTTAAATTAATGACACAAACGCGCTTATTGGATGAAGTACATTCCTTAAGTACGAAAAGTGATTAGATTAAGCCTTAGGATGCACAAAATGACGTAAATGTTCATCCAATGACACAAATGCACTTATTGGATGAACTACATCCTTAAGTACGAAAAGTGATTAGAATAAGCCTTGGGATGCACAAAATGACCTAAATGTTAAATTAATGACACAAACGCGCTTATTGGATGAACTACATTCCTTAAGTACGAAATGTGATTAGATTAAGCCTTGGGATGCACAAAATGACGTAAATATTTATCCAATGACACAAATGCAATTATTGGATGAAGTACATTCCTTAAGTACGAAAAGTGATTAGATTAAGCCTTGGGATGCACAAAATGACGTAAATGTTCATCCAATGACACAAATGCACTTATTAGATGAACTACATTCATTAAGTACGAAAAGTGATTAGAATAAGCATTGTGATGCACAAAATGTCCTAAATGTTAATTAATGACACAAACGCGCTTATTGGATGAAGTACATTCCTTAAGTACGAAAAGTGATTAGATTAAGCCTTGGGATGCACAAAATGACGTAAATGTTCATCCAATGACACAAATGCACTTATTGGATGAACTACATCCTTAAGTACGAAAAGTGATTAGAATAAGCCTTGGGATGCATAAAATGACCTAAATGTTAAATTAATGACACAAACGCGCTTATTGGATGAACTACATTCCTTAAGTACGAAAAGTGATTAGATTAAGCCTCGGGATGCACAAAATGACGTAAATGTTTATCCAATGACACAAATGCACTTATTGGATGAACTTCATTCCTTAAGTACGAAAAGTGATTAGAATAAGCCTTGGGATGCACAAAATGACGTAAATGTTCATCCAATGACACAAATGCACTTATTGGATGAACTACATTCATTAAGTACGAAAAGTGATTTGAATAAGCATTGTGATGCACAAAATGTCCTAAATGTTAATTAATGACACAAACGCGCTTATCGGGTGAACTACATTCCTTAAGTACGAAAAGTGATTAGACTAAGCTTTGGGATGCACAAAATGACGTAAATGTTCATCCAATGACACAAATGCACTTATTGGAGGCACTACATCCTTAAGTACGAAAAGTGATTAGAATAAGCCTTGGGATGCACAAAATGACCTAAATGTTAAATTAATGACACAAACGCGCTTATTGGATGAAGTACATTCCTTAAGTACGAAAAGTGATTAGATTAAGCCTTGGGATGCACAAAATGACGTAAATGTTCATCCAATGACACAAATGCACTAATGGATGAACTACATCCTTAAGTACGAAAAGTGATTAGAATAAGCCTTGGGATGCAAAAAATGACCTAAATGTTAAATTAATGACACAAACGCGCTTATTGGATGAACTACATTCCTTAAGTACGAAAAGTGATTAGATTAAGCCTTGGGATGCACAAAATGACGTAAATGTTCATCCAATGACACAAATGCACTTATTGGATGAACTACATTCATTAAGTACGAAAAGTGATTAGAATAAGCATTGTGATGCACAAAATGTCCTAAATGTTAATTAATGACACAAACGCGCTTATCGGGTGAACTACATTCCTTAAGTACGAAAAGTGATTAAAATAAGCTTTGGGATGCACAAAATGACGTAAATGTTCATCCAATGACAAAAATGCACTTATTGGAGGAACTACATCCTTAAGTACGAAAAGTGATTAGAATAAGCCTTGGGATGCACAAAATGACGTAAATGTTCATCCAATGACACAAATGCACTTATTGGATGAACTACATTCATTAAGTACGAAAAGTGATTAGAATAAGCATTGTGATGCACAAAATGTCCTAAATGTTAATTAATGACACAAACGCGCTTATCGGGTGAACTACATTCCTTAAGTACGAAAAGTGATTAGATTAAGCTTTGGGATGCACAAAATGACGTAAATGTTCATCCAATGACACAAATGCACTTATTGGAGGAACTACATCCTTAAGTACGAAAAGTGATTAGTATAAGCCTTGGGATGCACAAAATGACCTAGATGTTAAATTAATGACACAAACGCGCTTATTGGATGAAGTACATTCCTTAAGTACGAAAAGTGATTAGATTAAGCCTTGGGATGCACAAAATGACGTAAATGTTCATCCAATGACACAAATGCACTTATTGGATGAACTACATCCTTAAGTACGAAAAGTGATTAGAATAAGCCTTGGGATGCACAAAATGACCTAAATGTTAAATTAATGACACAAGCGCGCTTATTGGATGAAGTACATTCCTTAAGTACGAAAAGTGATTAGAATAAGCCTTGGGATGCACAAAATGTCCTAAATGTTAATTAATGACACAAACGCGCTTATCGGGTGAACTACATTCCTTAAGTACGAAAAGTGATTAGATTAAGCTTTGGGATGCACAAAATGACGTCAATGTTCATCCAATGACACAAATGCACTTATTGGATGAACTACATTCATTAAGTACGAAAAGTGATTAGAATAAGCATTGTGATGCACAAAATGTCCTAAATGTTAATTAATGACACAAACGCGCTTATCGGGTGAACTACATTCCTTAAGTACGAAAAGTGATTAGATTAAGCTTTGGGATGCACAAAATGACGTAAATGTTCATCCAATGACACAAATGCACTTATTGGAGGAACTACATCCTTAAGTACGAAAAGTGATTAGTATAAGCCTTGGGATGCACAAAATGACCTAAATGTTAAATCAATGACACAAACGCGCTTATTGGATGAAGTACATTCCTTAAGTACGAAAAGTGATTAGATTAAGCCTTGGGATGCACAAAATGACGTAATTGTTCATCCAATGACACAAATGCACTTATTGGAACAACTACATCCTTAAGTACGAAAAGTGATTAGAATAAGCCTTGGGATGCACAAAATGACCTAAATGTTAAATTAATGACACAAACGCGCTTATTGGATGAAATACATTCCTTAAGTACGAAAAGTGATTAGATTAAGCCTTGGGATGCACAAAATGACGTAAATGTTCATCCAATGACACAAATGCACTTATTGGATGATCTTCATTCCTTAAGTACGAAAAGTGATTAGAATAAGCCTTGGGATGCACAAAATGACGTAAATGTTCATCCAATGACACAAATGCACTTATTGGATGAACTACATTCATTAAGTACGAAAAGTGATTTGATTAAGCATTGGGATGCACAAAATGTCCTAAATGTTAATTAATGACACAAACGCGCTTATCGGGTGAACTACATTCTTTAAGTACGAAAAGTGATTAGAATAAGCCTAGGGATGCACAAAATGACGTAAATGTTCATCCAATGACACAAATGCACTTATTGGAGGAACTACATCCTTAAGTACGAAAAGTGATTAGTATAAGCCTTGGGATGCACAAAATGACCTAAATGTTAAATTAATGACACAAACGCGCTTATTGGATGAAGTACATTCCTTAAGTACGAAAAGTGATTAGATTAAGCTTTGGGATGCACAAAATGACGTAAATGTTCATCCAATGACACAAATGCACTTATTGGATGAACTACATCCTTAAGTACGAAAAGTGATTAGAATAAGCCTTGGGATGCACAAAATGACCTAAATGTTAAATTAATGACACAAACGCGCTTATTGGATGAACTACATTCCTTAAGTACGAAAACTGATTAGAATAAGCCTTGGGATGCACAAAATGACGTAAATGTTTATCCAATGACACAAATGCACTTATTGGATGAACTTCATTCCTTAAGTACGAAAAGTGATTAGAATAAGCCTTGGGATGCAGAAAATGACGTAAATGTTCATCCAAATGACACAAATGCACTTATTGGATGAACTACATCCTTAAGTACGAAAAGTGATTAGAATAAGCCTTGGGATACACAAAATGACCTAAATCTTAAATTAATGACACAAACGCGCTTATTGGATGAAATACATTCCTTAAGTACGAAAAGTGATTAGATTAAGCTTTGGGATGCACAAAATGACGTAAATGTTCATCCAATGACACAAATGCACTTATTGGATGAACTACATCCTTAAGTACGAAAAGTGATTAGAATAAGCCTTGGGATGCACAAAATGACCTAAATTTTAAATTAATGACACAAACGCGCTTATTGGATGAACTACATTCCTTAAGTACGAAAAGTGATTAGATTAAGCCTTGGGATGCACAAAATGACGTAAATGTTTATCCAATGACACAAATGCACTTATTGGATGAACTTCATTCCTTAAGTACGAAAAGTGATTAGAATAAGCCTTGGGATGCACAAAATGACGTAAATGTTCATCCAATGACATAAATGCACTTATTGGATGAACTACATTCATTAAGTACGAAAAATGATTAGAATAAGCATTGTGATGCACAAAATGTCCTAAATGTTAATTAATGACACAAACGCATTTATCGGGTGAACTACATTCCTTAAGTACGAAAAGTGATTAGATTAAGCCTTGGGATGCACAACATGACGTAAATGTTCATCCAATGACACAAATGCACTTATTGGATGAACTACATCCTTAAGTACGAAAAGTGATCAGAATAAGCCTTGGGATGCACAAAATGACCTAAATGTTAAATTAATGACACAAACGCGCTTATTGGATGAAGTACATTCCTTAAGTACGAAAAGTGATTAGATTAAGCCTTGGAATGCACAAAATGACGTAAATGTTCATCCAATGACATAAATGGACTTATTGGATGAACTACATCCTTAAGTACGAAAAGTGATTAGAATAAGCCTTGGGATGCACAAAATGACCTAAATGTTAAATTAATGACACAAACGCGCTTATTGGATGAACTACATTCCTTAAGTACGAAAAGTGATTAGATTAAGCATTGGGATGCACAAAATGACGTAAATGTTCATCCAATGACACAAATGCACTTATTGGATGAACTACATCCTTAAGTACGAAAAGTGATTAGAATAAGCCTGGGGATGCACAAAATGACCTAAATGTTAAATTAATATCACAAACGCGCTTATTGGATGAACTACATTCCTTAAGTACGAAAAGTGATTAGATTAAGTCTTGGGATGCACAAAATGACGTAAATGTTCATCCAATGACACAAATGCACTTATTGGATGAACTACATTCATTAAGTACGAAAAGTGATTAGAATAAGCATTGTGATGCACAAAATGTCCTAAATGTTAATTAATGACACAAACGCGCTTATTGGATGAACTTCATTCCTTAAGTACGAAAAGTGATTAGAATAAGCCTTGGGATGCACAAAATGACGTAAATGTTCATCCAATGACACAAATGCACTTATTGGATGAACTACATTCATTAAGTACGAAAAGTGATTTGATTAAGCATTGGGATGCACAAAATGTCCTAAATGTTAATTAATGACACAAACGCGCTTATCGGGTGAACTACATTCTTTAAGTACGAAAAGTGATTAGAATAAGCCTAGGGATGCACAAAATGACGTAAATGTTCATCCAATGACACAAATGCAGTTATTGGATGAACTACATTCATTAAGTACGAAAAGTGATTTGATTAAGCATTGGGATGCACAAAATGTCCTAAATGTTAATTAATGACACAAACGCGATTATCGGGTGAACTACATTCTTTAAGTACGAAAAGTGATTAGAATAAGCCTAGGGATGCACAAAAT
This sequence comes from Cicer cuneatum, assembly GCA_037974295.1. Lineage (NCBI taxonomy): Eukaryota > Viridiplantae > Streptophyta > Magnoliopsida > Fabales > Fabaceae > Cicer > Cicer cuneatum. The sequence goes on from JBBPBO010000003.1 coordinate 29,735,872, forward strand.
GACGTAAATGTTCATCCAATGACACAAATGCACTTATTGGAGGAACTACATCCTTAAGTACGAAAAGTGATTAGTATAAGCCTTGGGATGCACAAAATGACCTAAATGTTAAATTAATGACACAAACGCGCTTATTGGATGAAGTACATTCCTTAAGTACGAAAAGTGATTAGATTAAGCCTTGGGATGCACAAAATGACGTAAATGTTCATCCAATGACACAAATGCACTTATTGGATGAACTACATTCATTAAGTACGAAAAGTGATTAGAATAAGCATTGTGATGCACAAAATGTCCTAAATGTTAATTAATGACACAAACGCGCTTATCTGGTGAACTACATTCCTTAAGTACGAAAAGTGATTAGATTAAGCTTTGGGATGCACAAAATGACGTAAATGTTCATCCAATGACACAAATGCACTTATTGGAGGAACTACATCCTTAAGTACGAAAAGTGATTAGAATAAGCCTTGGGATGCACAAAATGACCTAAATGTTAAATTAATGACACAAACGCGCTTATTGGATGAAGTACATTCCTTAAGTACGAAAAGTGATTAGATTAAGCCTTGGGATGCACAAAATGACGTAAATGTTCATCCAATGACACAAATGCACTTATTGGATGAACTACATTCCTTAAGTACGAAAAGTGATTAGAATAAGCCTTGGGATGCACAAAATGACGTAAATGTTCATCCAATGACACAAATGCACTTATTGGAGGCACTACATTCCTTAAGTACGAAAAGTGATTAGATTAAGCCTTGGGATACACAAAATGACGTAAATGTTCATCCAATGACACAAATGCACTTATTGGATGATCTTCATTCCTTCAGTACGAAAAGTGATTAGAATAAGCCTTGGGATGCACAAAATGACGTAAATGTTCATCCAATGACACAAATGCACTTATTGGATGAACTACATTCATTAAGTACGAAAAGTGATTTGATTAAGCATTGGGATGCACAAAATGTCCTAAATGTTAATTAATGACACAAACGCGCTTATCGGGTGAACTACATTCTTTAAGTACGAAAAGTGATTAGAATAAGCCTAGGGATGCACAAAATGACGTAAATGTTCATCCAATGACACAAATGCACTTATTGGAGGAACTACATCCTTAAGTACGAAAAGTGATTAGAATAAGCCTTGGGATGCACAAAATGACCTAAATGTTAAATTAATGACACAAACGCGCTTATTGGATGAAGTACATTCCTTAAGTACGAAAAGTGATTAGATTAAGCCTTGGGATGCACAAAATGACGTAAATGTTCATCCAATGACACAAATGCACTTATTGGATGAACTACATTCATTAACTACGAAAAGTGATTAGAATAAGCCTTGTGATGCAGAAAATGTCCTAAATGTTAATTAATGACACAAACGCGCTTATCGGGTGAACTACATTCCTTAAGTACGAAAAGTGATTAGTTTAAGCCTTGGGATGCACAAAATGACCTAAATGATCATCCAATGACAAAAATGCACTTATTGGAGGAACTACATCCTTAAGTACGAAAAGTGATTAGAATAAGCCTTGGGATGCACAAAATGACCTAAATGTTAAATTAATGACACAAACGCGCTTATTGGATGAAGTACAGTCCTTAAGTACGAAAAGTGATTAGATTAAGCTTTGGGATGCACAAAATGACGTAAATGTTCATCCAATGACACAAATGCACATATTGCAGGAACTACATCCTTAAGTACGAGAAGTGATTAGAATAAGCCTTGGGATGCACAAAATGACCTAAATGTTAAATTAATGACACAAACGCGCTTATTGGATGAAGTACATTCCTTAAGTACGAAAAGTGATTAGATTAAGCCTTGGGATGCACAAAATGACGTAAATGTTCATCCAATGACACAAATGCACTTATTGGATGAACTACATCCTTAAGTACGAAAAGTGATTAGAATAAGCATTGGGATGCACAAAATGACCTAAATGTTAAATTAATGACACAAACGCGATTATTGGATGAACTACATTCCTTAAGTACGAAAAGTGATTAGAATAAGCCTTGGGATGCACAAAATGACGTAAATGTTCATCCAATGACACAAATGCACTTATTGGAGGAACTACATCCTTAAGTACGAAAAGTGATTAGAATAAGCCTTGGGATGCACAAAATGACGTAAATGTTCATCCAATGACACAAATGCACTTATTGGATGAACTACATTCATTAAGTACGAAAAGTGATTAGAATAAGCATTGTGATGCACAAAATGTCCTAAACGTTAATTAATGACACAAACGCGCTTATCGGGTGAACTATATTCCTTAAGTACGAAAAGTGATTAGATTAAGCTTTGGGATGCACAAAATGACGTAAATGTTCATCCAATGACACAAATGCACTTATTGGAGGCACTACATCCTTAAGTACGAAAAGTGATTAGAATAAGCCTTGGGATGCACAAAATGACCTAAATGTTAAATTAATGACACAAACGCGCTTATTGGATGAAGTACATTCCTTAAGTACGAAAAGTGATTAGATTAAGCCTTGGGATGCACAAAATGACGTAAATGTTCATCCAATGACAGAAATGCACTTATTGGATGAACTACATCCTTAAGTACGAAAAGTGATTAGAATAAGCCTTGGGATGCACAAAATGACCTAAATGTTAAATTAATGACACAAACGCGCTTATTGGATGAAGTACATTCCTTAAGTACGAAAAGTGATTAGATTAAGCCTTAGGATGCACAAAATGACGTAAATGTTCATCCAATGACACAAATGCACTTATTGGATGAACTACATCCTTAAGTACGAAAAGTGATTAGAATAAGCCTTGGGATGCACAAAATGACCTAAATGTTAAATTAATGACACAAACGCGCTTATTGGATGAACTACATTCCTTAAGTACGAAATGTGATTAGATTAAGCCTTGGGATGCACAAAATGACGTAAATATTTATCCAATGACACAAATGCAATTATTGGATGAAGTACATTCCTTAAGTACGAAAAGTGATTAGATTAAGCCTTGGGATGCACAAAATGACGTAAATGTTCATCCAATGACACAAATGCACTTATTAGATGAACTACATTCATTAAGTACGAAAAGTGATTAGAATAAGCATTGTGATGCACAAAATGTCCTAAATGTTAATTAATGACACAAACGCGCTTATTGGATGAAGTACATTCCTTAAGTACGAAAAGTGATTAGATTAAGCCTTGGGATGCACAAAATGACGTAAATGTTCATCCAATGACACAAATGCACTTATTGGATGAACTACATCCTTAAGTACGAAAAGTGATTAGAATAAGCCTTGGGATGCATAAAATGACCTAAATGTTAAATTAATGACACAAACGCGCTTATTGGATGAACTACATTCCTTAAGTACGAAATGTGATTAGATTAAGCCTTGGGATGCACAAAATGACGTAAATGTTCATCCAATGACACAAATGCACTTATTGGAGGCACTACATCCTTAAGTACGAAAAGTGATTAGAATAAGCCTTGGGATGCACAAAATGACCTAAATGTTAAATTAATGACACAAACGCGCTTATTGGATGAAGTACATTCCTTAAGTACGAAAAGTGATTAGATTAAGCCTTGGGATGCACAAAATGACGTAAATGTTTATCCAATGACACAAATGCACTTATTGGATGAACTACATCCTTAAGTACGAAAAGTGATTAGAATAAGCCTTGGGATGCACAAAATGACCTAAATGTTAAATTAATGACACAAACGCGCTTATTGGATGAACTACATTCCTTAAGTACGAAATGTGATTAGATTAAGCCTTGGGATGCACAAAATGACGTAAATATTTATCCAATGACACAAATGCTATTATTGGATGAAGTACATTCCTTAAGTACGAAAAGTGATTAGATTAAGCCTTGGGATGCACAAAATGACGTAATTGTTCATCCAATGACACAAATGCACTTATTGGAACAACTACATCCTTAAGTACGAAAAGTGATTAGAATAAGCCTTGGGATGCACAAAATGACCTAAATGTTAAATTAATGACACAAACGCGCTTATTGGATGAAGTACATTCCTTAAGTACGAAAAGTGATTAGATTAAGCCTTGGGATGCACAAAATGACGTAAATGTTCATCCAATGACACAAATGCACTTATTGGATGAACTACATCCTTAAGTACGAAAAGTGATTAGAATAAGCCTTGGGATGCACAAAATGACCTAAATGTTAAATTAATGACACAAACGCGCTTATTGGATGAATTACATTCCTTAAGTCCGAAAAGTGATTAGATTAAGCCTTGGGATGCACAAAATGACGTAAATGTTTATCCAATGACACAAATGTAATTATTGGATGAACTTCATTCCTTAAGTACGAAAAGTGATTAGAATAAGCCTTGGGATGCACAAAATGACGTAAATGTTCATCCAATGACACAAATGCACTTATTGGATGAACTACATTCATTAAGTACGAAAAGTGATTAGAATAAGCCTTGGGATGCACAAAATGACCTAAATGTTAAATTAATGACACAAACGCGCTTATTGGATGAACTACATTCCTTAAGTACGAAAAGTGATTAGAATAAGCCTTGGGATGCACAAAATGACGTAAATGTTCATCCAATGACACAAATGCACTTGTTGGAGGAACTAGATCCTTAAGTACGAAAAGTGATTAGAATAAGCCTTGGGATGCACAAAATGACCTAAATGTTAAATTAATGACACAAACGCGCTTATTGGATGAAGTACATTCCTTAAGTACGAAAAGTGATTAGATTAAGCCTTGGGATGCACAAAATGACGTAAATGTTCATCCAATGACACAAATGCACTTATTGCATGAACTACATTCATTAAGTACGAAAAGTGATTAGAATAAGCATTGTGATGCACAAAATGTCCTAAATGTTAATTAATGACACAAACGCGCTTATCGGGTGAACTACATTCCCTAAGTACGAAAAGTGATTAGATTAAGCTTTGGGATGCACAAAATGACTTAAATGTTCATCCAATGACACAAATGCACTTATTGGAGGAACTACATCCTTAAGTACGAAAAGTGATTAGAATAAGCCTTGGGATGCACAAAATGACCTAAATGTTAAATTAATGACACAAACGCGCTTATCGGATGAAGTACATTCCTTAAGTACGAAAAGTGATTAGATTAAGCCTTGGGATGCACAAAATGACGTAAATGTTCATCCAATGACACAAATGCACTTATTGGATGAACTACATCCTTAAGTACGAAAAGTGATTAGAATAAGCCTTGGGATGCACAAAATGACCTAAATGTTAAATTAATGACACAAACGCGCTTATTGGGTGAACTACATTCCTTAAGTACGAAAAGTGATTAGATTAAGCCTTGGGATGCACAAAATGACGTAAATGTTCATCCAATGACACAAATGCACTTATTGGATGAACTACATCCTTAAGTACGAAAAGTGATTAGAATAAGCCTTGGGATGCACAAAATGACATAAATGTTAAATAAATGACACAAACGCGCTTATTGGATGAACTACATTCCTTAAGTACGAAAAGTGATTAGATTTAAGCCTTGGGATGCACAAAATGACGTAAATGTTCATCCAATGACACAAATGCACTTATTGGATGAACTACATTCATTAAGTACGAAAAGTGATTAGAATAAGCCTTGTGATGCACAAAATGTCCTAAATGTTAATTAATGACACAAACGCGCTTATTGGATGAACTACGTTCCTCAAGTACGAAAAGTGATTAGAATAAGCCTTGGGATGCACAAAATGACGTAAATGTTTATCCAACGACACAAATGCACTTATTGGATGAACTTCATTCCTTAAGTACGAAAAGTGATTAGAATAAGCCTTGGGATGCACAAAATGACGTAAATGTTCATCCAATGACACAAATGCACTTATTGGATGAACTACATTCATTAAGTACGAAAAGCGATTTGAATAAGCATTGTGATGCACAAAATGTCCTAAATATTAATTAATGACACAAACGCGCTTATCGAGTGAACTACATTCCTTAAGTACGAAAATTGATTAGATTAAGCCTTGGGATGCACAAAATGACGTAAATGTTCATCCAATGACACAAATGCACTTATTGGATGAACTACATCCTTAAGTACGAAAAGTGATTAGAATAAGCCTTGGGATGCACAAAATGACCTAAATCTTAAATTAATGACACAAACGCGCTTATTGGATGAAATACATTCCTTAAGTACGAAAAGTGATTAGATTAAGCCTTGGGATGCACAAAATGACGTAAATGTTCATCCAATGACACAAATGCACTTATTGGATGAACTACATCCTTAAGTACGAAAAGTGATTAGAATAAGCCTTGGGATGCACAAAATGACCTAAATGTTAAATTAATGACACAAACGCGCTTATCGGGTGAACTACATTCCTTAAGTACGAAAAGTGATTAGATTAAGCTTTGGGATGCACAAAATGACGTAAATGTTCATCCAATGACACAAATGCACTTATTGGAGGAACTACATCCTTAAGTACGAAAAGTGATTAGTATAAGCCTTGGGATGCACAAAATGACCTAAATGTTAAATTAATGACACAAACGCGCTTATTGGATGAACTACATTCCTTAAGTACGAAAAGTGATTAGATTAAGCCTTGGGATGCACAAAATGACGTAAATGTTCATCCAATGACACAAATGCACTTATTGGATGAACTTCATTCCTTAAGTACGAAAAGTGATTAGAATAAGCCTTGGATGCACAAAATGACGTAAATGTTCATCCAATGACACAAATGCACTTATTGGATGAACTACATCCTTAAGTACGAAAAGTGATTAGAATAAGCCTTGGGATGCACAAAATGACCTAAATGTTAAATTAATGACACAAACGCGCTTATTGGATGAAGTACATTCCTTAAGTACAAAAAGTGATTAGATTAAGCCTTGGGATGCACAAAATGACGTAAATGTTCATCCAATGACACAAATGCACTTATTGGATGAACTACATTCATTAAGTACGAAAAGGGATTTCAATAAGCATTGTGATGCACAAAATGTCCTAAATGTTAATTAACGACACAAACGCGCTTATCGGGTGAACTACATTCCTTAAGTACGAAAAGTGATTAGATTAAGCTTTGGGATGCACAAAATGACGTAAATGTTCATCCAATGACACAAATGCACTTATTGGAGGAACTACATCCTTAAGTACGAAAAGTGATTAGTATAAGCCTTGGGATGCACAAAATGACCTAAATGTTAAATTAATGACACAAACGCGCTTATTGGATGAACTACATTCCTTAAGTACGAAAAGTGATTAGATTAAGCCTTGGGATGCACAAAATGACGTAAATGTTTATCCAATGACACAAACGCGCTTATCGGGTGAACTACATTCCTTAAGTACGAAAAGTGATTAGATTAAGCTTTGGGATGCACAAAATGACGTAAATGTTCATCCAATGACACAAATGCACTTATTGGATGAACTACATCCTTAAGTACGAAAAGTGATTAGAATAAGCCTTGGGATGCACAAAATGACCAAAATGTTAAATTAAGGACACAAACGCGCTTATTGGATGAACTACATTCATTAAGTACGAAAAGTGATTAGAATAAGCATTGTGATGCACAAAATGTCCTAAATGTTAATTAATGACAGAAACGCGCTTATCGGGTGAACTACATTCCCTAAGTACGAAAAGTGATTAGATTAAGCTTTGGGATGCACAAAATGACGTAAATGTTCATCCAATGACACAAATGCACTTATTGGAGGCACTACATCCTTAAGTACGAAAAGTGATTAGAATAAGCCTTGGGATGCACAAAATGACCTAAATGTTAAATTAATGACACAAACGCGCTTATTGGATGAAGTACATTCCTTAAGTACGAAAAGTGATTAGATTAAGCTTTGGGATGCACAAAATGACGTAAATGTTCATCCAATGACACAAATGTACTTATTGGAGGCACTACATCCTTAAGTACGAAAAGTGATTAGAATAAGCCTTGGGATGCACAAAATGACCTAAATGTTAAATTAATGACGAAAACGCGCTTATTGGATGAAGTACATTCCTTAAGTACGAAAAGTGATTAGATTAAGCTTTGGGATGCACAAAATGACGTAAATGTTCATCCAATGACACAAATGTACTTATTGGATGAAGTACATTCCTTAAGTACGAAAAGTGATTAGAATAAGCCTTGGGATGCACAAAATGACCTAAATGTTAAATTAATGACACAAACGCGCTTATTGGATGAAGTACATTCCTTAAGTACGAAAAGTGATTAGATTAAGCCTTGGGATGCACAAAATGACGTAAATGTTCATCCAATGACACAAATGCACTTATTGGATGAACTACATCCTTAAGTACGAAATGTGATTAGAATAAGCCTTGGGATGCACAAAATGACCTAAATGTTAAATTAATGACACAAACGCGCTTATTGGATGAACTACATTCCTTAAGTACGAAAAGTGATTAGATTAAGCCTTGGGATGCACAAAATGACGTAAATGTTTATCCAATGACACAAATGCACTTATTGGATGAACTACATCCTTAAGTACGAAAAGTGATTAGAATAAGCTTTGGGATGCACAAAATGTCCTAAATGTTAATTAATGACACAAACGCGCTTATTGGATGAACTACATTCCTTAAGTACGAAAAGTGATTAAAATAAGCCTTGGGATGCACAAAATGACGTAAATGTTCATCCAATGACACAAATGCACTTATTGGATGAACTACATTCATTAAGTACGAAAAGTGATTAGAATAAGCATTGTGATGCACAAAATGTCCTAAATGTTAATTAATGTCACAAACGCGCTTATCGGGTGAACTACATTCCCTAAGTACGAAAAGTGACTAGATTAGGCTTTGGGATGCACAAAATGACGTAAATGTTCATCCAATGACACAAATGCACTTATTGGAGGCACTACATCCTTAAGTACGAAAAGTGATTAGAATAAGCCTTGGGATGCACAAAATGACCTAAATGTTAAATTAATGACACAAACGCGCTTATTGGATGAAGTACATTCCTTAAGTACGAAAAGTGATTAGATTAAGCCTTGGGATGCACAAAATGACGTAAATGTTCATCCAATGACACAAATGCACTTATTGGATGAACTACATCCTTAAGTACGAAAAGTGATTAGAATAAGCCTTGGGATGCACAAAATGACCAAAATGTTAAATTAAGGACACAAACGCGCTAATTTGATGAAGTACATTCCTTAAGTACGAAAAGTGATTAGATTAAGCCTTGGGATCCACAAAATGACGTAAATGTTCATCCAATGACACAAATGCACTTATTGGATGAACTACATCCTTAAGTACGAAAAGTGATTAGAATAAGCATTGTGATGCACAAAATGTCCTAAATGTTAATTAATGACACAAACGCGCTTATCGGGTGAACTACATTCCCTAAGTACGAAAAGTGATTAGATTAAGCTTTGGGATGCACAAAATGACGTAACTGTTCATCCAATGACACAAATGCGCTTATTGGATGAACTACATTCATTATGTACGAAAAGTGATTAGAATAAGCATTGTGATGCACAAAATGTCCTAAATGTTAATTAATGACACAAACGCGCTTATTGGGTGAACTACATTCCTTTAGTACGAAATGTGATTAGATTAAGCTTTGGGATGCACAAAATGACGTAAATGTTCATCCAATGACACAAATGCACATATTGCAGGAACTACATCCTTAAGTACGAAAAGTGATTAGAATAAGCCTTGGGATGCACAAAATGACCTAAATGTTAAATTAATGACACAAACGCGCTTATTGGATGAACTACATTCCTTAAGTACGAAAAGTGATTAGAATAAGCCTTGGGATGCACAAAATGACGTAAATGTTCATCCAATGACACAAATGTACTTGTTGGAGGAACTAGATCCTTAAGTACGAAAAGTGATTAGAATAAGCCTTGGGATGCACAAAATGACCTAAATGTTAAATTAATGACACAAACGCGCTTATTGGATGAAGTACATTCCTTAAGTACGAAAAGTGATTAGATTAAGCCTTGGGATGCACAAAATGACGTAAATGTTCATCCAATGACACAAATGCAGTTATTGGATGAACTACATCCTTAAGTACAAAAAGTGATTAGATTAAGAATTGGGATGCATAAAATGACCTAAATGTTAAATTAATGACACAAACGCGCTTATTGGATGAACTACATTCCTTAAGTACGAAAAGTGATTAGAATAAGCCTTGGGATGCACAAAATGACGTAAATGTTCATCCAATGACACAAATGCACTTATTGGAGGAACTAGATCCTTAAGTACGAAAAGTGATTGGAATAAGCCTTGGGATGCACAAAATGACCTAAATGTTAAATTAATGACACAAACGCGCTTATTGGATGAAGTACATTCCTTAAGTACGAAAAGTGATTAGATTAAGCCTTGGGATGCACAAAATGACGTAAATGTTCATCCAATGACACAAATGCACTTATTGGATGAACTACATTCCTTAAGTACGAAAAGTGATTAGAATAAGCCTTGGGATGCACAAAATGACGTAAATGTTCATCCAATGACACAAATGCACTTATTGGAGGCACTACATTCCTTAAGTACGAAAAGTGATTAGATTAAGCCTTGGGATACACAAAATGACGTAAATGTTCATCCAATGACACAAATGCACTTATTGGATGATCTTCATTCCTTCAGTACGAAAAGTGATTAGAATAAGCCTTGGGATGCACAAAATGACGTAAATGTTCATCCAATGACACAAATGCACTTATTGGATGAACTACATTCATTAAGTACGAAAAGTGATTTGATTAAGCATTGGGATGCACAAAATGTCCTAAATGTTAATTAATGACACAAACGCGCTTATCGGGTGAACTACATTCTTTAAGTACGAAAAGTGATTAGAATAAGCCTAGGGATGCACAAAATGACGTAAATGTTCATCCAATGACACAAATGCACTTATTGGAGGAACTACATCCTTAAGTACGAAAAGTGATTAGAATAAGCCTTGGGATGCACAAAATGACCTAAATGTTAAATTAATGACACAAACGCGCTTATTGGATGAAGTACATTCCTTAAGTACGAAAAGTGATTAGATTAAGCCTTGGGATGCACAAAATGACGTAAATGTTCATCCAATGACACAAATGCACTTATTGGATGAACTACATCCTTAAGTACGAAATGTGATTAGAATAAGCCTTGGGATGCACAAAATGACCTAAATGTTAAATTAATGACACAAACGCGCTTATTGGATGAACTACATTCCTTAAGTACGAAAAGTGATTAGATTAAGCCTTGGGATGCACAAAATGACGTAAATGTTTATCCAATGACACAAATGCACTTATTGGAGGAACTACATCCTTAAGTACGAAAAGTGATTAGTATAAGCCTTGGGATGCACAAAATGACCTAAATGTTAAATTAATGACACAAACGCGCTTATTGGATGAACTACATTCCTTAAGTACGAAAAGTGATTAGATTAAGCCTTGGGATGCACAAAATGACGTAAATGTTTATCCAATGACACAAATGCACTTATTGGATGAACTTCATTCCTTAAGTACGAAAAGTGATTAGAATAAGCCTTGGGATGCACAAAATGACGTAAATGTTCATCCAATGACACAAATGCACTTATTGGATGAACTACATTCATTAAGTACGAAAAGTGATTTGAATAAGCATTGTGATGCACAAAATGTCGTAAATGTTAATTAATGAAACAAACGCGCTTATCGGGTGAACTACATTCCTTAAGTACGAAAAGTGATTAGATTAAGCTTTGGGATGCACAAAATGACGTAAATGTTCATCCAATGACACAAATGCACTTATTGGAGGAACTACATCCTTAAGTACGAAAAGTGATTAGAGTAAGCCTTGGGATGCACAAAATGACCTAAATGTTAAATTAATGACACAAACGCGCTTATTGGATGAAGTACATTCCTTAAGTACGAAAAGTGATTAGATTAAGCCTTGGGATGCACAAAATGACGTAAATGTTCATCCAATGACAGAAATGCACTTATTGGATGAACTACATCCTTAAGTACGAAAAGTGATTAGAATAAGCCTTGGGATGCACAAAATGACCTAAATGTTAAATTAATGACACAAACGCGCTTATTGGATGAAGTACATTCCTTAAGTACGAAAAGTGATTAGATTAAGCCTTAGGATGCACAAAATGACGTAAATGTTCATCCAATGACACAAATGCACTTATTGGATGAACTACATCCTTAAGTACGAAAAGTGATTAGAATAAGCCTTGGGATGCACAAAATGACCTAAATGTTAAATTAATGACACAAACGCGCTTATTGGATGAACTACATTCCTTAAGTACGAAATGTGATTAGATTAAGCCTTGGGATGCACAAAATGACGTAAATATTTATCCAATGACACAAATGCAATTATTGGATGAAGTACATTCCTTAAGTACGAAAAGTGATTAGATTAAGCCTTGGGATGCACAAAATGACGTAAATGTTCATCCAATGACACAAATGCACTTATTAGATGAACTACATTCATTAAGTACGAAAAGTGATTAGAATAAGCATTGTGATGCACAAAATGTCCTAAATGTTAATTAATGACACAAACGCGCTTATTGGATGAAGTACATTCCTTAAGTACGAAAAGTGATTAGATTAAGCCTTGGGATGCACAAAATGACGTAAATGTTCATCCAATGACACAAATGCACTTATTGGATGAACTACATCCTTAAGTACGAAAAGTGATTAGAATAAGCCTTGGGATGCATAAAATGACCTAAATGTTAAATTAATGACACAAACGCGCTTATTGGATGAAGTACATTCCTTAAGTACGAAAAGTGATTAGATTAAGCCTTGGAATGCACAAAATGACGTAAATGTTCATCCAATGACACAAATGCACTTATTGGATGAACTACATCCTTAAGTACGAAAAGTGATTAGAATAAGCCTTGGGATGCACAAAATGACCTAAATGTTAAATTAATGACACAAACGCGCTTATTGGATGAACTACATTCCTTAAGTACGAAATGTGATTAGATTAAGCCTTGGGATGCACAAAATGACGTAAATGTTCATCCAATGACACAAATGCACTTATTGGATGAACTACATCCTTAAGTACAAAAAAGTGATTAGAATAAGCCTTGGGATGCACAAAATGACCTAAATGTTAAATTAATGACACAAACGCGCTTATTGGATGAAGTACATTCCTTAAGTACGAAAAGTGATTAGATTAAGCCTTGGGATGCACAAAATGACGTAAATGTTCATCCAATGACACAAATGCACTTATTGGATGAACTACATCCTTAAGTACGAAAAGTGATTAGAATAAGCCTTGGGATGCACAAAATGACCTAAATGTTAAATTAATGACACAAACGCGCTTATTGGATGAACTACATTCCTTAAGTATGAAAAGTGATTAGATTAAGCCTTGGGATGCACAAAATGAAGTAAATGTTTATCCAATGACACAAATGCACTTATTGGATGAACTTCATTCCTTAAGTACGAAAAGTGATTAGAATAAGCCTTGGGATGCACAAAATGACCTAAATGTTAAATTAATGACACAAACGCGCTTATTGGATGAAGTACATTCCTTAAGTACGAAAAGTGATTAGATTAAGCCTTGGGATGCACAAAATGACGTAAATGTTCATCCAATGACACAAATGCACTTATTGGATGAACTACATCCTTAAGTACGAAATGTGATTAGAATAAGCCTTGGGATGCACAAAATGACCTAAATGTTAAATTAATGACACAAACGCGCTTATTGGATGAACTACATTCCTTAAGTACGAAAAGTGATTAGATTAAGCCTTGGGATGCACAAAATGACGTAAATGTTTATCCAATGACACAAATGCACTTATTGGATGAACTACATCCTTAAGTACGAAAAGTGATTAGAATAAGCTTTGGGATGCACAAAATGTCCTAAATGTTAATTAATGACACAAACGCGCTTATTGGATGAACTACATTCCTTAAGTACGAAAAGTGATTAAAATAAGCCTTGGGATGCACAAAATGACGTAAATGTTCATCCAATGACACAAATGCACTTATTGGATGAACTACATTCATTAAGTACGAAAAGTGATTAGAATAAGCATTGTGATGCACAAAATGTCCTAAATGTTAATTAATGTCACAAACGCGCTTATCGGGTGAACTACATTCCCTAAGTACGAAAAGTGACTAGATTAGGCTTTGGGATGCACAAAATGACGTAAATGTTCATCCAATGACACAAATGCACTTATTGGAGGCACTACATCCTTAAGTACGAAAAGTGATTAGAATAAGCCTTGGGATGCACAAAATGACCTAAATGTTAAATTAATGACACAAACGCGCTTATTGGATGAAGTACATTCCTTAAGTACGAAAAGTGATTAGATTAAGCCTTGGGATGCACAAAATGACGTAAATGTTCATCCAATGACACAAATGCACTTATTGGATGAACTACATCCTTAAGTACGAAAAGTGATTAGAATAAGCCTTGGGATGCACAAAATGACCAAAATGTTAAATTAAGGACACAAACGCGCTAATTTGATGAAGTACATTCCTTAAGTACGAAAAGTGATTAGATTAAGCCTTGGGATCCACAAAATGACGTAAATGTTCATCCAATGACACAAATGCACTTATTGGATGAACTACATCCTTAAGTACGAAAAGTGATTAGAATAAGCATTGTGATGCACAAAATGTCCTAAATGTTAATTAATGACACAAACGCGCTTATCGGGTGAACTACATTCCCTAAGTACGAAAAGTGATTAGATTAAGCTTTGGGATGCACAAAATGACGTAACTGTTCATCCAATGACACAAATGCGCTTATTGGATGAACTACATTCATTATGTACGAAAAGTGATTAGAATAAGCATTGTGATGCACAAAATGTCCTAAATGTTAATTAATGACACAAACGCGCTTATTGGGTGAACTACATTCCTTTAGTACGAAATGTGATTAGATTAAGCTTTGGGATGCACAAAATGACGTAAATGTTCATCCAATGACACAAATGCACATATTGCAGGAACTACATCCTTAAGTACGAAAAGTGATTAGAATAAGCCTTGGGATGCACAAAATGACCTAAATGTTAAATTAATGACACAAACGCGCTTATTGGATGAACTACATTCCTTAAGTACGAAAAGTGATTAGAATAAGCCTTGGGATGCACAAAATGACGTAAATGTTCATCCAATGACACAAATGTACTTGTTGGAGGAACTAGATCCTTAAGTACGAAAAGTGATTAGAATAAGCCTTGGGATGCACAAAATGACCTAAATGTTAAATTAATGACACAAACGCGCTTATTGGATGAAGTACATTCCTTAAGTACGAAAAGTGATTAGATTAAGCCTTGGGATGCACAAAATGACGTAAATGTTCATCCAATGACACAAATGCACTTATTGGATGAACTACATCCTTAAGTACAAAAAGTGATTAGATTAAGAATTGGGATGCATAAAATGACCTAAATGTTAAATTAATGACACAAACGCGCTTATTGGATGAACTACATTCCTTAAGTACGAAAAGTGATTAGAATAAGCCTTGGGATGCACAAAATGACGTAAATGTTCATCCAATGACACAAATGCACTTATTGGATGAACTACATCCTTAAGTACGAAAAGTGATTAGAATAAGCCTGGGGATGCACAAAATGACCTAAATGTTAAATTAATATCACAAACGCGCTTATTGGATGAACTACATTTTTTAAGTACGAAAAGTGATTAGATTAAGTCTTGGGATGCACAAAATGACGTAAACGTTCATCCAATGACACAAATGCACTTATTGGATGAAGTTCATTCCTTAAGTACGAAAAGTGATTAGAATAAGCCTTGGGATGCACAAAATGACGTAAATTTTCATCCAATGACACAAATGCACTTACTGGATGAACTACATTCATTAAGTACGAAAAGTGATTAGATTAAGCCTTGGGATGCACAAAATGACGTAAATGTTCATCCAATGACACAAATGCACTTATTGGATGAACTACATCCTTAAGTACGAAAAGTGATTAGAATAAGCCTTGGGATGCACAAAATGACGTAACTGTTTATCCAATGACACAAATGCACTTATTGGATGAACTTCATTCCTTAAGTACGAAAAGTGATTAGAATAAGCCTTGGGATGCACAAAATGACGTAAATGTTCATCCAATGACACAAATGCACTTATTGGATGAACTACATTCATTAAGTACGAAAAGTGATTAGATTAAGCTTTGGGATGCACAAAATGACGTAAATGTTCATTCAATGACACAAATGCACTTATTGGAGGAACTACATCCTTAAGTACGAAAAGTGATTAGAATAAGCCTTGGGATGCACAAAATGTCCTAAATGTTAATTAATGACACAAACGCGCTTATCGGGTGAACTACATTCCTTAAGTACGAAAAGTGATTAGATTAAGCTTTGGGATGCACAAAATGACGTAAATGTTCATCCAATGACACAAATGCACTTATTGGAGGAACTACATCCTTAAGTACGAAAAGTGATTAGTATAAGCCTTGGGATGCACAAAATGACCTAAATGTTAAATTAATGACACAAACGCGCTTATTGGATGAACTACATTCCTTAAGTCCGAAAAGTGATTAGATTAAGCCTTGGGATGCACAAAATGACGTTAATGTTTATCCAATGACACAAATGCAATTATTGGATGAACTTCATTCCTTAAGTACGAAAAGTGATTAGAATAAGCCTTGGGATGCACAAAATGACGTAAATGTTCATCCAATGACACAAATGCACTTATTGGATGAACTACATTCATTAAGTACGAAAAGTGATTAGAATAAGCATTGTGATGCACAAAATGTCCTAAATGTTAATTAATGACACAAACGCGCTTATCGGGTGAACTACATTCCTTAAGTACGAAAAGTGATTAGATTAAGCTTTGGGATGCACAAAATGACGTAAATGTTTATCCAATGACACAAATGCACTTATTGGAGGCACTACATCCTTAAGTACGAAAAGTGATTAGAATAAGCCTTGGGATGCACAAAATGACCTAAATGTTAAATTAATGACACAAACGCGCTTATTGGATGAAGTACATTCCTTAAGTACGAAAAGTGATTAGATTAAGCCTTGGGATGCACAAAATGACGTAAATGTTCATCCAATGACACAAATGCACTTATTGGATGAACTACATCCTTAAGTACGAAAAGTGATTAGAATAAGCCTTGGGATGCATAAAATGACCTAAATGTTAAATTAATGACACAAACGCGCTTATTGGATGAACTACATTCCTTAAGTACGAAAAGTGATTAGATTAAGCCTCGGGATGCACAAAATGACGTAAATGTTTATCCAATGACACAAATGCACTTATTGGATGAACTTCATTCCTTAAGTACGAAAAGTGATTAGAATAAGCCTTGGGATGCACAAAATGACGTAAATGTTCATCCAATGACACAAATGCACTTATTGGATGAACTACATTCATTAAGTACGAAAAGTGATTTGAATAAGCATTGTGATGCACAAAATGTCCTAAATGTTAATTAATGACACAAACGCGCTTATCGGGTGAACTACATTCTTTAAGTACGAAAAGTGATTAGATTAAGCTTTGGGATGCACAGAATGACGTAAATGTTCATCCAATGACACAAATGCACTTATTGGATGAACTACATTCATTAAGTACGAAAAGTGATTAGAATAAGCATTGTGATGCACAAAATGTCCTAAATGTTAATTAATGAGACAAACGCGCTTATCGGGTGAACTACATTCCTTAAGTACGAAAAGTGATTAGATTAAGCTTTGGGATGCACAAAATGACGTAAATGTTCATCCAATGACACAAATGCACTTATTGGAGGCACTACATCCTTAAGTACGAAAAGTTATTAGAATAAGCCTTGGGATGCACAAAATGACCTAAATGTTAAATTAATGACACAAACGCGCTTATTGGATGAAGTACATTCCTTAAGTACGAAAAGTGATTAGATTAAGCCTTGGGATGCACAAAATGACGTAAATGTTCATCCAATGACACAAATGCACTTATTGGAGGAACTACATTCATTAAGTACGAAAAGTGATTAGAATAAGCATTGTGATGCACAAAATGTCCTAAATGTTAATTAATGACACAAACGCGCTTATCGGGTGAACTACATTCCTTAAGTACGAAAAGTGATTAGATTAAGCTTTGGGATGCACAAAATGACGTAAATATTCATCCAATGACACAAATGCACTTATTGGATGAACTACATTCATTAAGTACGAAAAGTGATTAGAATAAGCATTGTGATGCACAAAATGTCCTAAATGTTAATTAATGACACAAACGCGCTTATCGGGTGAACTACATTCCTTAAGTACGAAAAGTGATTAGATTAAGCTTTGGGATGCACAAAATGACGTAAATGTTCATCCAATGACACAAATGCACTTATTGGAGGAACTACATCCTTAAGTACGAAAAGTGATTAGTATAAGCCTTGGGATGCACAAAATGACCTAAATGTTAAATTAATGACACAAACGCGCTTATTGGATGAACTACATTCCTTAAGTACGAAAAGTGATTAGATTAAGCCTTGGGATGCACAAAATGACGTAAATGTTCATCCAATGACACAAATGCACTTATTGGATGAACTTCATTCCTTAAGTACGAAAAGTGATTAGAATAAGCCTTGGATGCACAAAATGACGTAAATGTTCATCCAATGACACAAATGCACTTATTGGATGAACTACATCCTTAAGTACGAAAAGTGATTAGAATAAGCCTTGGGATGCACAAAATGACCTAAATGTTAAATTAATGACACAAACGCGCTTATTGGATGAAGTACATTCCTTAAGTACAAAAAGTGATTAGATTAAGCCTTGGGATGCACAAAATGACGTAAATGTTCATCCAATGACACAAATGCACTTATTGGATGAACTACATCCTTAAGTACGAAAAGTGATTAGTATAAGCCTTGGGATGCACAAAATGACCTAAATGTTAAATTAATGACACAAACGCGCTTATTGGATGAACTACATTCCTTAAGTACGAAAAGTGATTAGAATAAGCCTTGGGATGCACAAAATGACGTAAATGTTCATCCAATGACACAAATGCGCTTATTGGATGAACTACATTCATTAAGTACGAAAAGTGATTAGAATAAGCATTGTGATGCACAAAATGTCCTAAATGTTAATTAATGACACAAACGCGCTTATCGGGTGAACTACATTCCTTAAGTACGAAAAGTGATTAGATTAAGCTTTGGGATGCACAAAATGACGTAAATGTTCATCCAATGACACAAATGCACATATTGCAGGAACTACATCCTTAAGTATGAAAAGTGATTAGAATAAGCCTTGGGATGCACAAAATGACCTAAATGTTAAATTAATGACACAAACGCGCTTATTAGATGAACTACAGTCCTTAAGTTCGAAAAGTGATTAGATTAAGCCTTGGGATGCACAAAATGACGTAAATGTTCATCCAATGACACAAATGCACTTATTGGATGAACTTCATTCCTTAAGTACGAAAAGTGATTAGAATAAGCCTTGGGATGCACAAAATGACCTAAATGTTAAATTAATGACACAAACGCGCTTATTGGATGAAGTACATTCCTTAAGTACGAAAAGTGATTAGATTAAGCCTTGGGATGCACAAAATGACGTAAATGTTCATCCAATGACACAAATGCACTTATTGGATGAACTACATCCTTAAGTACGAAAAGTGATTAGAATAAGCCTTGGGATGCATAAAATGACCTAAATGTTAAATTAATGACACAAACGCGCTTATTGGATGAACTACATTCCTTAATTACGAAAAGTGATTAGATTAAGCCTTGGGATGCACAAAATGACGTAAATGTTTATCCAATGACACAAATGCACTTATTGGATGAACTTCATTCCTTAAGTACGAAAAGTGATTTGAATAAGCATTGTGATGCACAAAATGTCCTAAATGTTAATTAATGACACAAACGCGCTTATCGGGTGAACTACATTCCTTGAGTACGAAAAGTGATTAGATTAAGTTTTGGGATGCACAAAATGACTTAAATGTTCATCCAATGACACAAATGCACTTATTGGATGACCTACATTTATTAAGTACGAAAAGTGATTAGAATAAGCATTGTGATGCACAAAATGTCCTAAATGTTAATTAATGACACAATCGCGCTTATCGGGTGAACTACATTCCTTAAGTACGAAAAGTGATTAGATTAAGCTTTGGGATGCACAAAATGACGTAAATGTTCATCCAATGACACAAATGCACTTATTGGAGGAACTACATCCTTAAGTACGAAAAGTGATTAGTATAAGCCTTGGGATGCACAAAATGACCTAAATGTTAAATTAATGACACAAACGCGCTTATTGGATGAACTACATTCCTTAAGTCCGAAAAGTGATTAGATTAAGCCTTGGGATGCACAAAATGACGTAAATGTTTATCCAATGACACAAATGCAATTATTGGATGAACTTCATTCCTTAAGTACGAAAAGTGATTAGAATAAGCCTTGGGATGCACAAAATGACGTAAATGTTCATCCAATGACACAAATGCACTTATTGGATGAACTACATTCATTAAGTACGAAAAGTGATTAGATTAAGCTTTGGGATGCACAAAATGACGTAAATGTTTATCCAATGACACAAATGCACTTATTGGATGAACTACATTCATTAAGTACGAAAAGTGATTAGATTAAGCTTTGGGATGCACAAAATGACGTAAATGTTCATCCAATGACACAAATGCACTTATTGGAGGAACTACATCCTTAAGTACGAAAAGTGATTAGAATAAGCCTTGGGATGCACAAAATGACCTAAATATTAAATTAATAACACAAACGCGCTTATTGGATGAAGTACATTCCTTAAGTACGAAAAGTGATTAGATTAAGCCTTGGGATGCACAAAATGACGTAAATGTTCATCCAATGACACAAATGCACTTATTGGATGAACTACATCCTTAAGTACGAAAAGTGATTAGAATAAGCCTTGGGATGCACAAAATGACCTAAATGTTAAATTAATGACACAAACGCGCTTATTAGATGAACTACAGTCCTTAAGTACGAAAAGTGATTAGATTAAGCCTTGGGATGCACAAAATGATGTAAATGTTTATCCAATGACACAAATGCACTTATTGGATGAACTTCATTCCTTAAGTACGAAAAGTGATTAGAATAAGCCTTGGGATGCACAAAATGACGTAAATGTTCATCCAATGACACAAATGCACTTATTGGATGAACTACATTCATTAAGTACGAAAAGTGATTAGAATAAGCATTGTGATGCACAAAATGTCCTAAATGTTAATTAATGACACAAACGCGCTTATCGGGTGAACTACATTCCTTAAGTACGAAAAGTGATTAGATTAAGCTTTGGGATGCACAAAATGACGTAAATGTTCATCCAATGACACAAATGCACTTATTGGATGAACTACATTCATTAAGTACGAAAAGTGATTAGAATAAGCATTGTGATGCACAAAATGTCCTAAATGTTAATTAATGACACAAACGCGCTTATCGGGTGAACTACATTCCTTAAGTACGAAAAGTGATTAGATTAAGCTTTGGCATGCACAAAATGACGTAAATGTTCATCCAATGACACAAATGCACATATTGCAGGAACTACATCCTTAAGTACGAAAAGTGATTAGAATAAGCCTTGGGATGCACAAAATGACCTAAATGTTAAATTAATGACACAAACGCGATTATTGGATGAACTACATTCCTTAAGTACGAAAAGTGATTAGAATAAGCCTTGGGATGCACAAAATGACGTAAATGTTCATCCCATGACACAAATGCACTTATTGGAGGAACTACATCCTTAAGTACGAAAAGTGATTAGAATAAGCCTTGGGATGCACAAAATGACCTAAATATTAAATTAATGACACAAACGCACTTATTGGATGAAGTACAGTCCTTAAGTACGAAAAGTGATTAGATTAAGCCTTGGGCTGCACAAAATGACGTAAATGTTTATCCAATGACACAAATGCACTTATTGGATGAACTACATCCTTAAGTACGAAAAGTGATTAGAATAAGCCTTGGGATGCACAAAATGACCTAAATGTTAAATTAATGACACAAACGCGCTTATTGGATGAACTACATTCCTTAAGTACGAAAAGTGATTAGAATAAGCCTTGGGATGCACAAAATGACCTAAATGTTAAATTCATGACACAAACGCGATTATTGGATGAACTACATTCCTTAAGTACGAAAAGTGATTAGAATAAGCCTTGGGATGCACAAAATGACGTAAATGTTCATCCAATCACACAAATGCACTTATTGGAGGAACTACATCCTTAAGTACGAAAATTGATTAGAATAAGCCTTGGGATGCACAAAATGACCTAAATGTTAAATTAATGACACAAACGCGCTTATTGGATGAAGTACAGTCCTTAAGTACGAAAAGTGATTAGATTAAGCCTTGGGATGCACAAAATGACGTAAATGTTTATCCAATGACACAAATGCACTTATTGGATGAACTTCATTCCTTAAGTACGAAAAGTGATTAGAATAAGCCTTGGGATGCACAAAATGACGTAAATGTTCATCCAATGACATAAATGCGCTTATTGGATGAACTACATTCATTAAGTACGAAAAGTGATTAGAATAAGCATTGTGATGCACAAAATGTCCTAAATGTTAATTAATGACACAAACGCGCTTATCGGGTGAACTACATTCCTTAAGTACAAAAAGTGATTAGAATAAGCCTTGGGATGCACAAAATGACGTAAATGTTCATCCAATGACACAAATGCACTTATTGGATAAACTACATTCATTAAGTACGAAAAGTGATTAGAATAAGCATTGTGATGCACAAAATGTCCTAAATGTTAATTAATGACACAAACGCGCTTATCGGGTGAACTACATTCCTTAAGTACGAAAAGTGATTAGATTAAGCTTTGGGATGCACAAAATGACGTAAATGTTCATCCAATGACACAAATGCACTTATTGGAGGAACTACATCCTTAAGTACGAAAAGTGATTAGAATAAGCCTTGGGATGCACAAAATGACGTAAATGTTCATCCAATGACACAAATGCACTTATTGGATGAACTACATCCTTAAGTACGAAAAGTGATTAGAATAAGCCTGGGGATGCACAAAATGACCTAAATGTTAAATTAATGACACAAACGCGCTTATTGGATGAAGTACATTCCTTAAGTACGAAAAGTGATTAGATTAAGCCTTGGGATGCACAAAATGACGTAAATGTTCATCCAATGACACAAAAGCACTTATTGGATGAACTACAACCTTTAGTACGAAAAGTGATTAGAATAAGCCTTGGGATGCACAAAATGACGTAAATGTTCATCCAATGACACAAATGCACTTATTGGATGAACTACATCCTTAAGTACGAAAAGTGATTAGAATAAGCCTTGGGATGCACAAAATGACCTAAATGTTAAATTAATGACACAAGCGCGCTTATTGGATGAACTACATTCCTTATGTACGAAAAGTGATTAGATTAAGCCTTGGGATGCACAAAATGACGTAAATGTTTATCCAATGACACAAATGCACTTATTGGATGAACTTCATTCCTTAAGTACGAAAAGAGATTAGAATAAGCCTTGGGATGAACAAAATGACGTAAATGTTCATCCAATGACACAAATGCACTTATTGGATGAACTACATTCATTAAGTACGAAAAGTGATTAGAATAAGCATTGTGATGCACAAAATGTCCTAAATGTTAATTAATGACACAAACGCGCTTATCGGGTGAACTACATCCCTTAAGTACGAAAAGTGATTAGATTAAGCTTTGGGATGCACAAAATGACGTAAATGTTTATCCAATGACACAAATGCACTTATTGGATGAACTTCATTCCTTAAGTACGAAAAGTGATTAGATTAAGCTTTGGGATGCACAAAATGACGTAAATGTTCATCCAATGACACAAATGCACTTATTGGAGGAACTACATGCTTAAGTACGAAAAGTGATTAGAATAAGCCTTGGGATGCACAAAATGACCTAAATGTTAAATTAATAACACAAACGCGCTTATTGGATGAAGTACATTCCTTAAGTACGAAAAGTGATTAGATTAAGCCTTGGGATGCACAAAATGACGTAAATGTTCATCCAATGACACAAATGCACTTATTGGATGAACTACATTCCTTAAGTACGAAAAGTGATTAGAATAAGCCTTGGGATGCACAAAATGACGTAAATGTTCATCCAATGACACAAATGCACTTATTGGAGGCACTACATTCCTTAAGTACGAAAAGTGATTAGATTAAGCCTTGGGATACACAAAATGACGTAAATGTTCATCCAATGACACAAATGCACTTATTGGATGATCTTCATTCCTTCAGTACGAAAAGTGATTAGAATAAGCCTTGGGATGCACAAAATGACGTAAATGTTCATCCAATGACACAAATGCACTTATTGGATGAACTACATTCATTAAGTACGAAAAGTGATTTGATTAAGCATTGGGATGCACAAAATGTCCTAAATGTTAATTAATGACACAAACGCGCTTATCGGGTGAACTACATTCTTTAAGTACGAAAAGTGATTAGAATAAGCCTAGGGATGCACAAAATGACGTAAATGTTCATCCAATGACACAAATGCACTTATTGGAGGAACTACATCCTTAAGTACGAAAAGTGATTAGAATAAGCCTTGGGATGCACAAAATGACCTAAATGTTAAATTAATGACACAAACGCGCTTATTGGATGAAGTACATTCCTTAAGTACGAAAAGTGATTAGATTAAGCCTTGGGATGCACAAAATGACGTAAATGTTCATCCAATGACACAAATGCACTTATTGGATGAACTACATCCTTAAGTACGAAATGTGATTAGAATAAGCCTTGGGATGCACAAAATGACCTAAATGTTAAATTAATGACACAAACGCGCTTATTGGATGAACTACATTCCTTAAGTACGAAAAGTGATTAGATTAAGCCTTGGGATGCACAAAATGACGTAAATGTTTATCCAATGACACAAATGCACTTATTGGATGAACTTCATTCCTTAAGTACGAAAAGTGATTAGAATAAGCCTAGGGATGCACAAAATGACGTAAATGTTCATCCAATGACACAAATGCACTTATTGGATGAACTTCATTCCTTAAGTACGAAAAGTGATTAGAATAAGCCTTGGGATGCACAAAATGACGTAAATGTTCATCCAATGACACAAATGCACTTATTGGATGAACTACATTCATTAAGTACGAAAGTGATTAAAATAAGCATTGTGATGCACAAAATGTCCCAAATGTTAATTAATGACACAAACGCGCTTATCGGGTGAACTACATTCCTTAAGTACGAAAAGTGATTAGATTAAGCTTTGGGATGCACAAAATGACGTAAATGTTCATCCAATGACACAAATGCACTTATTGGAGGAACTACATCCTTAAGTACGAAAATTGATTAGAATAAGCCTTGGGATGCACAAAATGACCTAAATGTTAAATTAATGACACAAACGCGCTTATTGGATGAAGTACATTCCTTAAGTACGAAAAGTGATTAGATTAAGCCTTGGGATGCACAAAATGACGTAAATGTTCATCCAATGACACAAATGCACTTATTGGATGAACTATATCCTTAAGTACGAAAAGTGATTAGAATAAGCCTTGGGATTCACAAAATGACCTAAATGTTAAATTAATGACACAAACGCGCTTATTGGATGAAGTACATTCCTTAAGTACGAAAAGTGATTAGATTAAGCCTTGGGATGCACAAAATGACGTAAATGTTCATCCAATGACAGAAATGCACTTATTGGATGAACTACATCCTTAAGTACGAAAAGTGATTAGAATAAGCCTTGGGATGCACAAAATGACCTAAATGTTAAATTAATGACACAAACGCGCTTATTGGATGAAGTACATTCCTTAAGTACGAAAAGTGATTAGATTAAGCCTTAGGATGCACAAAATGACGTAAATGTTCATCCAATGACACAAATGCACTTATTGGATGAACTACATCCTTAAGTACGAAAAGTGATTAGAATAAGCCTTGGGATGCACAAAATGACCTAAATGTTAAATTAATGACACAAACGCGCTTATTGGATGAACTACATTCCTTAAGTACGAAATGTGATTAGATTAAGCCTTGGGATGCACAAAATGACGTAAATATTTATCCAATGACACAAATGCAATTATTGGATGAAGTACATTCCTTAAGTACGAAAAGTGATTAGATTAAGCCTTGGGATGCACAAAATGACGTAAATGTTCATCCAATGACACAAATGCACTTATTAGATGAACTACATTCATTAAGTACGAAAAGTGATTAGAATAAGCATTGTGATGCACAAAATGTCCTAAATGTTAATTAATGACACAAACGCGCTTATTGGATGAAGTACATTCCTTAAGTACGAAAAGTGATTAGATTAAGCCTTGGGATGCACAAAATGACGTAAATGTTCATCCAATGACACAAATGCACTTATTGGATGAACTACATCCTTAAGTACGAAAAGTGATTAGAATAAGCCTTGGGATGCATAAAATGACCTAAATGTTAAATTAATGACACAAACGCGCTTATTGGATGAACTACATTCCTTAAGTACGAAATGTGATTAGATTAAGCCTTGGGATGCACAAAATGACGTAAATATTTATCCAATGACACAAATGCAATTATTGGATGGACTTCATTCCTTAAGTACGAAAAGTGATTAGAATAAGCCTTGGGATGCACAAAATGACGTAAATGTTCATCCAATGACACAAATGCACTTATTGGATGAACTACATCCTTAAGTACGAAAAGTGATTAGAATAAGCCTTGGGATGCACAAAATGACCTAAATGTTAAATTAATGACACAAACGCGCTTATTGGATGAACTACATTCCTTAAGTACAAAAAGTGATTAGATTAAGCCTTGGGATGCACAAAATGACGTAAATGTTTATCCAATGACACAAATGCACTTATTGGATGAACTTCATTCCTTAAGTACGAAAAGTGATTAGAATAAGCCTTGGGATGCACAAAATGACGTAAATGTTTATCCAATGACACAAATGCACTTATTGGATGAACTTCATTCCTTAAGTACGAAAAGTGATTAGAATAAGCCTTGGGATGCAGAAAATTACGTAAATGTTCATCCAATGACACAAATGCACTTATTGGATGAACTACATCCTTAAGTACGAAAAGTGATTAGAATAAGCCTTGGGATGCACAAAATGACCTAAATGTTAAATTAATGACACAAACGCGCTTATTGGATGAAGTACATTCCTTAAGTACAAAAAGTGATTAGATTAAGCCTTGGGATGCACAAAATGACGTAAATGTTCATCCAATGACACAAAAACACTTACTGGATGAACTACAACCTTTAGTACGAAAAGTGATTAGAATAAGCCTTGGGATGCACAAAATGACCTAAATGTTAAATTAATGACACAAACGCGCTTATTGGATGAACTACATTCCTTAAGTACGAAAAGTGATTAGATTAAGCCTTGGGATGCACAAAATGACGTAAATGTTTATCCAATGACACAAATGCACTTATTGGATGAACTTCA
Organism: Cicer cuneatum; assembly: GCA_037974295.1. Classification (NCBI taxonomy): domain Eukaryota; kingdom Viridiplantae; phylum Streptophyta; class Magnoliopsida; order Fabales; family Fabaceae; genus Cicer; species Cicer cuneatum. The sequence goes on from JBBPBO010000003.1 coordinate 29,763,812, forward strand.
TTCCTTAAGTACGAAAAGTGATTAGAATAAGTCTTGGGATGCACAAAATGACGTAAATGTTCATCCAATGACACAAATGCACTTATTGGAAGAACTAAATTCATTAAGTACGAAAAGTCATTAGAATAAGATTGTGATGCACAAAATGTCCTAAATGTTAATTAATGACACAAAGGCGCTTATCGGGTGAACTACATTCCTTAAGTACGAAAAGTGATTAGATTAAGCTTTGGGATGCACAAAATGACGTAAATGTTCATCCAATGACACAAATGCACTTATTGGAGGAACTACATCCTTAAGTACGAAAAGTGATTAGAATAAGCCTTGGGATGTACAAAATGACGTAAATGTTCATCCAATGACACAAATGCACTTATTGGATGAACTACATTCATTAAGTACGAAAAGTGATTAGAATAAGCATTGTGATGCACAAAATGTCCTAAATGTTAAATTAATGACATAAACGCGCTTATTGGATGAAGTACATTCCTTAAGTACGAAAAGTGATTAGATTAAGCCTTGGGATGCACAAAATGACGTAAATGTTCATCCAATGACACAAAAGCACTTATTGGATGAACTACATCCTTAAGTACGAAAAGTGATTAGAATAAGCCTTGGGATGGACAAAATGACCTAAATGTTAAATTAATGACACAAACGCGCTTATTGGATGAACTACATTCCTTAAGTACGAAAAGTGATTAGATTAAGCCTTGGGATGCACAAAATGACCTAAATGTTAAATTAATGACACAAACGCGCTTATTGGATGAACTACATTCCTTAAGTACGAAAAGTGATTAGATTAAGCCTTGGGATGCACAAAATGACGTAAATGTTCATCCAATGACACAAATGCACTTATTGGATGAACTACGTTCATTAAGTACGAAAAGTGATTAGAATAAGCATTGTGATGCACAAAATGTCCTAAATGTTAATTAATGACACAAACGCGCTTATCGGGTGAACAACATTCCTTAAGTACGAAAAGTGATTAGATTAAGCTTTGGGATGCACAAAATGACGTAAATGTTCGTCCAATAACACAAATGCACTTATTGGAGGAACTACATCCTTAAGTACGAAAAGTGATTAGAATAATCCTTGGGATGCACAAAATGACCTAAATGTTAAATAAATGACACAAACGCGCTTATCGGATGAACTACATTCCTTAAGTACGAAAAGTGATTAGAATAAGCCTTGGGATGCACAAAATGACGTAAATGTTCATCCAATGACACAAATGCACTTATTGGATGAACTACATTCCTTAAGTACGAAAAGTGATTAGAATAAGCCTTGGGATGCACAAAATGACCTCAATGTTAAATTACTGACACAAACGCGCTTATTGGATGAACTACATTCCTTAAGTACGAAAAGTGATTAGAATAAGCCTTGGGATGCACAAAATGACGTAAATGTTCATCCAATGACACAAATGCACTTATTGGATGAACTACGTATTTAAGTACGAAAAGTGATTAGAATAAGCCTTGGGATGCACAAAATGACCTCAATGTTAAATTAATGACACAAACGCGCTTATTGGATGAACTACATTCCTTAAGTACGAAAAGTGATTAGAATAAGCCTTGGGATGCACAAAATGACCTCAATGTTAAATTAATGACACAAACGCGCTTATTGGATGAACTACATTCCTTAAGTACGAAAAGTGATTAGATTAAGCCTTGGGATGCACAAAATGACGTAAATGTTCATCCAATGACACAAATGCACTTATTGGATGAACTACATCCTTAAATACGAAAAGTGATTAGAATAAGCCTTGGGATGCACAAAATGACGTAAATGTTTATCCAATGACACAAATGCACTTATTGGATAAACTTCATTCCTTAAGTACGAAAAGCGATTAGAATAAGCCTTGGGATGCACAAAATGACGTAAATGTTCATCCAATGACACAAATGCACTTATTGGATGAACTACATCCTTAAGTACGAAAAGTGATTAGAATAAGCCTTGGGATGCACAAAATGACCTAAATTTTAAATTAATGACACAAACGCGCTTATTGGATGAACTACATTCCTTAAGTACGAAAAGTGATTAGATTAAGCCTTGGGATGCACAAAATGACGTAAATGTTCATCCAATGACACAAATGCACTTATTGGATGAACTACATCCTTAAATACGAAAAGTGATTAGAATAAGCCTTGGGATGCACAAAATGACCTAAATGTTAAATTAATGACACAAACGCGCTTATTGGATGAAGTACATTCCTTAAGTACGAAAAGTGATTAGATTAAGCCTTGGGATGCACAAAATGACGTAAATGTTCATCCAATGACACAAAAGCACTTATTGGATGAACTACAACCTTTAGTACGAAAAGTGATTAGAATAAGCCTTGGGATGCACAAAATGACCTAAATGTTAAATTAATGACACAAACGCGCTTATTGGATGAACTACATTCCTTAAGTACGAAAAGTGATTAGATTAAGCCTTGGGATGCACAAAATGACGTAAATGTTTATCCAATGACACAAATGCAATTATTGGATGAACTTCATTCCTTAAGTACGAAAAGTGATTAGAATAAGCCTTGGGATGCACAAAATGACGTAAATGTTCATCCAATGACACAAATGCACTTATTGGATGAACTACATTCATTAAGTACGAAAAGTGATTAAAATAAGCATTGTGATGCACAAAATGTCCTAAATGTTAATTAATGACACAAACGCGCTTATCGGGTGAACTACATTCCTTAAGTACGAAAAGTGATTAGATTAAGCTTTGGGATGCACAAAATGACGTAAATGTTCATCCAATGACACAAATGCACTTATTGGATGAACTTCATCCTTAAGTACGAAAAGTGATTAGAATAAGCCTTGGGATGCACAAAATGACCTAAATGTTAAATAAATGACACAAACGCGCTTATTGGATGAACTACATTCCTTAAGTACGAAAAGTGATTAGAATAAGCCTTGGGATGCACAAAATGACGTAAATGTTCATCCAATGACACAAATGCACTTATTGGATGAACTACATTCATTAAGTACGAAAAGTGATTAGAATAAGCATTGTGATGCACAAAATGTCCTAAATGTTAATTAATGACACAAACGCGCTTATCGGGTGAACAACATTCCTTAAGTACGAAAAGTGATTAGATTAAGCTTTGGGATGCACAAAATGACGTAAATGTTCATCCAATGACACAAATGCACTTATTGGAGGAACTACATCCTTAAGTACGAAAAGTGATTAGAATAAGCCTTGGGATGCACAAAATGACCTAAATGTTAAATTAATGACACAAACGCGCTTATCGGATGAAGTACATTCCTTAAGTACGAAAAGTGATTAGATTAAGCCTTGGGATGCACAAAATGACGTAAATGTTCATCCAATGACACAAATGCACTTATTGGATGAACTACATCCTTAAGTACGAAAAGTGATTAGAATAAGCCTTGGGATGCACAAAATGACCTAAATGTTAAATTAATGATACAAACGCGCTTATTAGATGAACTACAGTCCTTAAGTACGAAAAGTGATTAGATTAAGCCTTGGGATGCACAAAATGACGTAAATGTTTATCCAATGACGCAAATGCACTTATTGGATGAACTTCATTCCTTAAGTACGAAAAGTGATTAGAATAAGCCTTGGGATGCACAAAATGACCTAAATGTTCATCCAATGACACAAATGCACTTATTGGATGAACTACATTCATTAAGTACGAAAAGTGATTAGAATAAGAATTGTGATGCACAAAATGTCCTAAATGTTAAATTAATATCACAAACGCGCTTATTGGATGAACTACATTCCTTAAGTACGAAAAGTGATTAGATTAAGCCTTGGGATGCACAAAATGACGTAAATGTTCATCCAATGACACAAATGCACTTATTGGATGAACTACATCCTTAAGTACGAAAAGTGATTAGAATAAGCCTTGGGATGCATAAAATGACCTAAATGTTAAATTAATGACACAAACGCGCTTATTGGATGAACTACATTCCTTAAGTACGAAAAGTGATTAGATTAAGCCTCGGGATGCACAAAATGACGTAAATGTTTATCCAATGACACAAATGCACTTATTGGATGAACTTCATTCCTTAAGTACGAAAAGTGATTAGAATAAGCCTTGGGATGCACAAAATGACGTAAATGTTCATCCAATGACACAAATGCACTTATTGGATGAACTACATTCATTAAGTACGAAAAGTGATTTGAATAAGCATTGTGATGCACAAAATGTCCTAAATGTTAATTAATGACACAAACGCGCTTATCGGGTGAACTACATTCCTTAAGTACGAAAAGTGATTAGACTAAGCTTTGGGATGCACAAAATGACGTAAATGTTCATCCAATGACACAAATGCACTTATTGGAGGCACTACATCCTTAAGTACGAAAAGTGATTAGAATAAGCCTTGGGATGCACAAAATGACCTAAATGTTAAATTAATGACACAAACGCGCTTATTGGATGAAGTACATTCCTTAAGTACGAAAAGTGATTAGATTAAGCCTTGGGATGCACAAAATGACGTAAATGTTCATCCAATGACACAAAAGCACTTATTGGACGAACTACATCCTTAAGTACGAAAAGTGATTAGAATAAGCCTTGGGATGCACAAAATGACCTAAATGTTAAATTAATGACACAAACGCGCTTATTGGATAAACTACATTCCTTAAGTACGAAAAGTGATTAGATTAAGCTTTGGGATGCACAAAATGACGTAAATGTTCATCCAATGACACAAATGCACTTATTGGAGGAACTACATGCTTAAGTACGAAAAGTGATTAGAATAAGCCTTGGGATGCACAAAACGACCTAAATGTTAAATTAATGACACAAACGCGCTTATTGGATGAAGTACATTCCTTAAGTACGAAAAGTGATTAGATTAAGCCTTGGGATGCACAAAATGACGTAAATGTTCATCCAATGACACAAAAGCACTTATTGGACGAACTACATCCTTAAGTACGAAAAGTGATTAGAATAAGCCTTGGGATGCACAAAATGACCTAAATGTTAAATTAATGACACAAACGCGCTTATTGGATAAACTACATTCCTTAAGTACGAAAAGTGATTAGATTAAGCCTTGGGATGCAGAAAATGACGTAAATGTTCATCCAATGACACAAATGCACTTATTGGATGAACTACATCCTTAAATACGAAAAGTGATTAGAATAAGCCTTGGGATGCACAAAATGACCTAAATGTTAAATTAATAACACAAACGCGCTTAGTGGATGAAGTACATTCCTTAAGTACGAAAAGTGATTAGATTAAGCCTTGGGATGCACAAAATGACGTAAATGTTCATCCAATGACACAAAAGCACTTATTGGATGAACTACAACCTTATGTACGAAAAGTGATTAGAATAATCCTTGGGATGCACAAAATGACCTAAATGTTAAATTAATGACACAAACGCGCTTATTGGATGAAGTACATTCCTTAAGTACGAAAAGTGATTAGATTAAGCCTTGGGATGCACAAAATGACGTAAATGTTCATCCAATGACACAAAAGCACTTATTGGATGAACTACATCCTTAAGTACGAAAAGTGATTAGAATAAGCCTTGGGATGGACAAAATGACCTAAATGTTAAATTAATGACACAAACGCGCTTATTGGATGAACTACATTCCTTAAGTACGAAAAGTGATTAGATTAAGCCTTGGGATGCACAAAATGACGTAAATGTTTATCCAATGACACAAATGCACTTATTGGATGAACTTCATTCCTTAAGTACGAAAAGTGATTAGAATAAGCCTTGGGATGCACAAAATGACGTAAATGTTCATCCAATGACACAAATGCACTTATTGGAAGAACTACATTCGTTAAGTACGAAAAGAGATTAGAATAAGCATTGTGATGCACAAAATGTCCTAAATGTTAATTATTTTCACAAACGCGCTTATCGGGTGAACTACATTCCTTAAGTACGAAAAGTGATTAGATTAAGCTTTGGGATGCACAAAATGACGTAAATGTTCATCCAATGACACAAATACACTTATTGGAGGAACTACATCCTTAAGTACGAAAAGTGATTAGAATAAGCCTTGGGATGCACAAAATGACCTAAATGTTAAATTAATGACACAAACGCGCTTATTGGATGAAGTACATTCCTTAAGTACGAAAAGTGATTAGATTAAGCCTTGGGATGCACAAAATGACGTAAATGTTCATCCAATGACACAAAAGCACTTATTGGATGAACTACAACCTTAAGTACGAAAAGTGATTAGAATAAGCCTTGGGATGCACAAAATTACCTAAATATTAAATTAATGACACAAACGCGCTTATTGGATGAAGTACATTCCTTAAGTACAAAAAGTGATTAGATTAAGCCTTGGGATGCACAAAATGACGTCAATGTTCATCCAATGACACAAATGCACTTATTGGATGAACTACATCCTTAAGTACGAAAAGTGATTAGAATAAGCCTTGGGATGCACAAAATGACGTAAATGTTCATCCAATGACACAAATGCACTTATTGGATGAACTACATTCATTAAGTACGAAAAGTGATTAGAATAAGCATTGGGATGCACAAAATGACGTAAATGTTCATCCAATGACACAAAAGCACTTATTGGATGAACTACATCCTTAAGTACGAAAAGTGATTAGAATAAGCCTTGGGATGCACAAAATGACCTAAATGTTAAATTAATGACACAAACGCGCTTATTGGATAAACTACATTCCTTAAGTACGAAAAGTGATTAGATTAAGCCTTGGGATGCACAAAATGACGTAAATGTTCATCCAATGACACAAAAGCACTTACTGGATGAACTACAACCTTTAGTACGAAAAGTGATTAGAATAAGCCTTGGGATGCACAAAATGACCTAAATGTTAAATTAATGACACAAACGCGCTTATTGGATGAAGTACATTCCTTAAGTACGAAAAGTGATTAGATTAAGCCTTGGAATGCACAAAATGACGTAAATGTTCATCCAATGACACAAAAGCACTTATTGGATGAACTACATCCTTAAGTACCAAAAGTGATTAGAATAAGCCTTGGGATGCACAAAATGACCTAAATGTTAAATTAATGACACAAACGCGCTTATTGGATGAACTACATTCCTTAAGTACGAAAAGTGATTAGATTAAGCTTTGGGATGCACAAAATGACGTAAATGTTCATCCAATGACACAAATGCACTTATTGGAGGAACTACATGCTTAAGTACGAAAAGTGATTAGAATAAGCCTTGGGATGCACAAAATGACCTAAATGTTAAATTAATGACACAAACGCGCTTATTGGATGAAGTACATTCCTTAAGTACGAAAAGTGATTAGATTAAGCCTTGGGATGCACAAAATGACGTAAATGTTCTTCCAATGACACAAATGCACTTATTGGATGAACTACATTCATTAAGTACGAAAAGTAATTAGAATAAGCATTGTGATGGACAAAATGTCCTAAATGTTAATTAATGACACAAACGCGCTTATCAGGTGAACTACATTCCTTAAGAACGAAAAGTGATTAGATTAAGCTTTGGGATGCACAAAATGACGTAAATGTTCATCCAATGACACAAATGCACTTATTGGAGGAACTACATGCTTAAGTACGAAAAGTGATTAGAATAAGCCTTGGGATGCACAAAATGACCTAAATGTTAAATTAATGACACAAACGCGCTTATTGGATGAAGTACATTCCTTAAGTACGAAAAGTGATTAGAATAAGCCTTGGGATGCACAAAATGACGTAAATGTTCATCCAATGACACAAATGCACTTATTGGAGGAACTACATCCTTAAGTACGAAAAGTGATTAGAATAAGCCTTGGGATGCACAAAATGACCTAAATGTTAAATTAATGACACAAACGCGCTTGTTGGATGAAGTACATTCCTTAAGTACGAAAAGTGATTAGATTAAGCCTTGGGATGCACAAAATGACGTAAATGTTCATCCAATGACACAAATGCACTTATTGGATGAACTACATTCCTTAAGTACGAAAAGTGATTAGAATAAGCCTTGGGATGCACAAAATGACGTAAATGTTCATCCAATGACACAAATGCACTTATTGGATGAACTTCATTCCTTAAGTACGAAAAGTGATTAGAATAAGCATTGTGATGCACAAAATGTCCTAAATGTTAATTAATGACACAATCGCGCTTATCGGGTGAACTACATTCCTTAAGTACGAAAAGTGATTAGAATAAGCCTTTGGATGCACAAAATGACGTAAATGTTCATCCAATGACACAAATGCACTTATTGGAGGAACTACATCCTTAAGTACGAAAAGTGATTAGAATAAGCCTTGGGATGCACAAAATGACCTAAATGTTAAATTAATGACACAAACGCGCTTATTGGATGAAGTACAGTCCTTAAGTACGAAAAGTGATTAGATTAAGCCCTGGGATGCACAAAATGACGTAAATGTTTATCCAATGACACAAATGCACTTATTGGATGAACTTCATTCCTTAAGTACGAAAAGTGATTAGAATAAGCCTTGGGATGCACAAAATGACGTAAATGTTCATCCAATGACACAAATGCACTTATTGGAAGAACTAAATTCATTAAGTACGAAAAGTCATTAGAATAAGCATTGTGATGCACAAAATGTCCTAAATGTTAATTAATGACACAAGCGCGCTTATCGGGTGAACTACATTCCTTAAGTACGAAAAGTGATTAGATTAAGCTTTGGGATGCACAAAATGACGTAAATGTTCATCCAATGACACAAATGCACTTATTGGAGGAACTACATCCTTAAGTACGAAAAGTGATTAGAATAAGCCTTGGGATGCACAAAATGACGTAAATGTTCATCCAATGACACAAATGCACTTATTGGATGAACTACATTCATTAAGTACGAAAAGTGATTAGAATAAGCATTGTGATGCACAAAATGACCTAAATGTTAAATTAATGACACAAACGCGCTTATTGGATGAACTACATTCCTTAAGTACGAAAAGTGATTAGATTAAGCCTTGGGATGCACAAAATGACGTAAATGTTTATCTTATGACACAAATGCACTTATTGGATGAACTTCATTCCTTAAGTACGAAAAGTGATTAGAATAAGCCTTGGGATGCACAAAATGACGTAAATGTTCATCCAATGACACAAATGCACTTATTGGATAAACTACATTCATTAAGTACGAAAAGTGATTAGAATAAGCATTGTGATGCACAAAATGTCCTAAATGTTAATTAATGACACAAACGCGCTTATCAGGTGAACTACATTCCTTAAGTACGAAAAGTGATTAGATTAAGCTTTGGGATGCACAAAATGACGTAAATGTTCATCCAATGACACAAATGCACTTATTGGAGGAACTACATGCTTAAGTACGAAAAGTGATTAGAATAAGCCTTGGGATGCACAAAATGACCTAAATGTTAAATTAATGACACAAACGCGCTTATTGGATAAACTACATTCCTTAAGTACGAAAAGTGATTAGATTAAGCCTTGGGATGCACAAAATGACGTAAATGTTTATCCAATGACACAAATGCACTTATTGGATGAACTTCATTCCTTAAGTACGAAAAGTGATTAGAATAAGCCTTGGGATGCACAAAATGACCTAAATGTTCATCCAATGACACAAATGCACTTATTGGAAGAACTACATTCATTAAGTACGAAAAGTGATTAGAATAAGCATTGTGATGCACAAAATGTCCTAAATGTTAATTAATGACACAAACGCGCTTATCGGGTGAACTACATTCCTTAAGTACGAAAAGTGATTATATTAAGCTTTGGGATGCACAAAATGACGTAAATGTTCATCCAATGACACAAATGCACTTATTGGAGGAACTACATCCTTAAGTACGAAAAGTGATTAGAATAAGCCTTGGGATGCACAAAATGACCTAAATGTTAAATTAATGACACAAACGCGCTTATCGGGTGAACTACATTCATTAAGTACAAAAAGTGATTAGAATAAGCCTTGGGATGCACAAAATGTCCTAAATGTTAATCCAATGACACAAATGCACTTATTGGATGAACTACATCCTTAAGTACGAAAAGTGATTAGAATAAGCCTTGGGATGCACAAAATGACCTAAATGTTAAATTAATGACACAAACGCGCTTATTGGATGAAGTACATTCCTTAAGTACAAAAAGTGATTAGATTAAGCCTTGGGATGCACAAAATGACGTAAATGTTCATCCAATGACACAAATGCACTTATTGGAGGAACTACATCCTTAAGTACGAAAAGTGATTAGAATAAGCCTTGGGATGCACAAAATGACGTAAATGTTCATCCAATGACACAAATGCACTTATTGGATGAACTACATTCATTAAGTACGAAAAGTGATTAGAATAAGCATTGTGATGCACAAAATGACCTAAATGTTAAATTAATGACACAAACGCGCTTATTGGATGAACTACATTCCTTAAGTACGAAAAGTGATTAGATTAAGCCTTGGGATGCACAAAATGACGTAAATGTTTATCTTATGACACAAATGCACTTATTGGATTAACTTCATTCCTTAAGTACGAAAAGTGATTAGAATAAGCCTTGGGATGCACAAAATGACGTAAATGTTCATCCAATGACACAAATGCACTTATTGGATAAACTACATTCATTAAGTACGAAAAGTGATTAGAATAAGCATTGTGATGCACAAAATGTCCTAAATGTTAATTAATGACACAAACGCGCTTATCAGGTGAACTACATTCCTTAAGTACGAAAAGTGATTAGATTAAGCTTTGGGATGCACAAAATGACGTAAATGTTCATCCAATGACACAAATGCACTTATTGGAGGAACTACATCCTTAAGTACGAAAAGTGATTAGAATAAGCCTTGGGATGCACAAAATGACCTAATGTTAAATTAATGATACAAACGTGCTTATTGGATGAACTGCATTCCTTAAGTACAAAAAGTGATTAGATTAAGCCTTGGGATGCACAAAATGACGTAAATGTTCATCCAATGACACAAATGCACTTATTGGATAAACTACATCCTTAAGTACGAAAAGTGATTAGAATAAGCCTTGGGATGCACAAAATGACGTAAATGTTCATCCAATGACACAAATGCACTTATTGGAGGAACTATATCCTTAAGTACGAAAAGTGATTAGAATAAGCCTTGGGATGCACAAAATGACCTAAATGTTAAATTAATGACACAAACGCGCTTATTGGATGAAGTACATTCCTTAAGTACGAAAAGTGATTAGATTAAGCCTTGGGATGCACAAAATGACGTAAATGTTCATCCAATGACACAAATGCACTTATTGGATGAACTACATCCTTAAGTACGAAATGTGATTAGAATAAGCCTTGGGATGCACAAAATGACCTAAATGTTAAATTAATGACACAAACGCGCTTATTGGATGAACTACATTCCTTAAGTACGAAAAGTGATTAGATTAAGCCTTGGGATGCACAAAATGACGTAAATGTTTATCCAATGACACAAATGCACTTATTGGATGAACTACATCCTTAAGTACGAAAAGTGATTAGAATAAGCTTTGGGATGCACAAAATGTCCTAAATGTTAATTAATGACACAAACGCGCTTATTGGATGAACTACATTCCTTAAGTACGAAAAGTGATTAAAATAAGCCTTGGGATGCACAAAATGACGTAAATGTTCATCCAATGACACAAATGCACTTATTGGATGAACTACATTCATTAAGTACGAAAAGTGATTAGAATAAGCATTGTGATGCACAAAATGTCCTAAATGTTAATTAATGTCACAAACGCGCTTATCGGGTGAACTACATTCCCTAAGTACGAAAAGTGACTAGATTAAGCTTTGGGATGCACAAAATGACGTAAATGTTCATCCAATGACACAAATGCACTTATTGGAGGCACTACATCCTTAAGTACGAAAAGTGATTAGAATAAGCCTTGGGATGCACAAAATGACCTAAATGTTAAATTAATGACACAAGCGCGCTTATTGGATGAACTACATTCCTTAAGTACGAAAAGTGATTAGATTAAGCCTTGGGATGCACAAAATGACGTAAATGTTTATCCAATGACACAAATGCACTTATTGGATGAACTTCATTCCTTAAGTACGAAAAGTGATTAGAATAAGCCTTGGGATGCACAAAATGACGTAAATGTTCATCCAATGACAGAAATGCACTAATTGGATGAACTACATTCATTAAGTACGAAAAGTGATTTGAATAAGCATTGTGATGCACAAAATGTCCTAGATGTTAATTAATGACACAAACGCGCTTATCGGGTGAACTACATTCCTTAAGTACGAAAAGTGATTAGATTAAGCTTTGGGATGCACAAAATGACGTAAATGTTCATCCAATGACACAAATGCACTTATTGGAGGAACTACATCCTTAAGTACGAAAAGTGATTAGTATAAGCCTTGGGATGCACAAAATGACCTAAATGTTAAATTAATGACACAAACGCGCTTATTGGATGAAGTACATTCCTTAAGTACAAAAAGTGATCAGATTCAGCCTTGGGATGCACAAAATGACGTAAATGTTCATCCAATGACACAAATGCACTTATTGGATGAACTACATCCTTAAGTACGAAAAGTGATTAGAATAAGCCTTGGGATGCACAAAATGACCTAAATGTTAAATTAATGACACAAACGCGCTTATTGGATGAGCTACATTCCTTAAGTACGAAAAGTGATTAGATTAAGCCTTGGAATGCACAAAATGACGTAAATGTTTATCCAATGACACAAATGCACTTATTGGATGAACTTCATTCCTTAAGTACGAAAAGTGATTAGAATAAGCCTTGGGATGCACAAAATGACGTAAATGTTCATCCAATGACACAAATGCACTTATTGGAGGAACTACATCCTTAAGTACGAAAAGTGATTAGAATAAGCCTTGGGATGCACAAAATGACGTAAATGTTCATCCAATGACACAAATGCACTTATTGGATGAACTACATTCATTAAGTACGAAAAGTGATTAGAATAAGCATTGTGATGCACAAAATGACCTAAATGTTAAATTAATGACACAAACGCGCTTATTGGATGAACTACATTCCTTAAGTACGAAAAGTGATTAGATTAAGCCTTGGGATGCACAAAATGACGTAAATGTTTATCTTATGACACAAATGCACTTATTGGATGAACTTCATTCCTTAAGTACGAAAAGTGATTAGAATAAGCCTTGGGATGCACAAAATGACGTAAATGTTCATCCAATGACACAAATGCACTTATTGGATAAACTACATTCATTAAGTACGAAAAGTGATTAGAATAAGCATTGTGATGCACAAAATGTCCTAAATGTTAATTAATGACACAAACGCGCTTATCAGGTGAACTACATTCCTTAAGTACGAAAAGTGATTAGATTAAGCTTTGGGATGCACAAAATGACGTAAATGTTCATCCAATGACACAAATGCACTTATTGGAGGAACTACATGCTTAAGTACGAAAAGTGATTAGAATAAGCCTTGGGATGCACAAAATGACCTAAATGTTAAATTAATGACACAAACGCGCTTATTGGATGAAGTACATTCCTTAAGTACGAAAAGTGATTAGAATAAGCCTTGGGATGCACAAAATGACGTAAATGTTCATCCAATGACACAAAAGCACTTATTGGATGAACTACATCCTTAAGTACGAAAAGTGATTAGAATAAGCCTTGGGATGCACAAAATGACCTAAATGTTAAATTAATGACACAAACGCGCTTATTGGATGAACTACATTCCTTAAGTACGAAAAGTGATTAGATTAAGCCTTCGGATGCACAAAATGACGTAAATGTTTATCCAATGACACAAATGCACTTATTGGATAAACTTCATTCCTTAAGTACGAAAAGCGATTAGAATAAGCCTTGGGATGCACAAAATGACGTAAATGTTCATCCAATGACACAAATGCACTTATTGGATGAACTACATTCATTAAGTACGAAAAGTGATTAGAATAAGCATTGTGATGCACAAAATGTCCTAAAGGTTAATTAATGACACAAACGCGCTTATCAGGTGAACTACATTCCTTAAGTACGAAAAGTGATTAGATTAAGCTTTGGGATGCACAAAATGACGTAAATGTTCATCCAATGACACAAATGCACTTATTGGAGGAACTACATCCTTAAGTACGAAAAGTGATTAGAATAAGCCTTGGGATGCACAAAACGACCTAAATGTTAAATTAATGACACAAACGCGCTTATTGGATGAAGTACATTCCTTAAGTACGAAAAGTGATTAGATTAAGCCTTGGAATGCACAAAATGACGTAAATGTTCATCCAATGACACAAAAGCACTTATTGGACGAACTACATCCTTAAGTACGAAAAGTGATTAGAATAAGCCTTGGGATGCACAAAATGACCTAAATGTTAAATTAATGACACAAACGCGCTTATTGGATGAAGTACATTCCTTAAGTACGAAAAGTGATTAGATTAAGCCTTGGGATGCACAAAATGACGTAAATGTTCTTCCAATGACACAAATGCACTTATTGGATGAACTACATTCATTAAGTACGAAAAGTAATTAGAATAAGCATTGTGATGGACAAAATGTCCTAAATGTTAATTAATGACACAAACGCGCTTATCAGGTGAACTACATTCCTTAAGAACGAAAAGTGATTAGATTAAGCTTTGGGATGCACAAAATGACGTAAATGTTCATCCAATGACACAAATGCACTTATTGGAGGAACTACATGCTTAAGTACGAAAAGTGATTAGAATAAGCCTTGGGATGCACAAAATGACCTAAATGTTAAATTAATGACACAAACGCGCTTATTGGATGAAGTACATTCCTTAAGTACGAAAAGTGATTAGAATAAGCCTTGGGATGCACAAAATGACGTAAATGTTCATCCAATTACACAAATGCACTTATTGGAGGAACTACATCCTTAAGTACGAAAAGTGATTAGAGTAAGCCTTGGGATGCACAAAATGACCTAAATGTTAAATTAATGACACAAACGCGCTTATTGGATGAAGTACATTCCTTAAGTACGAAAAGTGATTAGATTAAGCCTTGGGATGCACAAAATGACGTAAATGTTCAACGAATGAGACAAATGCACTTATTGGATGAACTACATCCTTAAGTACGAAAAGTGATTAGAATAAGCCTTGGGATGCACAAAATGACCTAAATGTTAAATTAATGACACAAACGCGCTTATTGGATGAAGTACATTCCTTAAGTACGAAAAGTGATTAGATTAAGCCTTGGGATGCACAAAATGACGTAAATGTTCATCCAATGACACTAATGCACTTATTGGATGAACTACATCCTTAAGTACGAAAAGTGATTAGAATAAGCCTTGGGATGCACAAAATGACCTAAATGTTAAATTAATGACACAAACGCGCTTATTGGATGAAGTACATTCCTTAAGTACGAAAAGTGATTAGATTAAGCCTTGGGATGCACAAAATGACGTAAATGTTCATCCAATGACACAAAAGCACTTATTGGATGAACTACATCCTTAAGTACGAAAAGTGATTAGATTAAGCCTTGGGATGCACAAAATGACGTAAATGTTCATCCAATGACACAAATGCACTTATTGGATGAACTACATCCTTAAATACGAAAAGTGATTAGAATAAGCCTTGGGATGCACAAAATAACCTAAATGTTAAATTAATGACACAAACGCGCTTATTGGATGAACTACATTCCTTAAGTACGAAAAGTGATTAGATTAAGCCTTGGGATGCACAAAATGACGTAAATGTTTATCCAATGACACAAATGCACTTATTGGAGGAACTACATCCTTAAGTACGAAAAGTGATTAGAATAAGCCTTGGGATGCACAAAATGACCTAAATATTAAATTAATGACACAAACGCGCTTATTGGATGAAGTACATTCCTTAAGTACGAAAAGTGATTAGATTAAGCCTTGGGATGCACAAAATGACGTAAATGTTCATCCAATGACACAAATGCACTTATTGGAGGAACTACATCCTTAAGTACGAAAAGTGATTAGATTAAGCTTTGGGATGCACAAAATGACGTAAATGTTCATCCAATGACACAAATGCACTTATTGGATGAACTACATCCTTAAATACGAAAAGTGATTAGAATAAGCCTTGGGATGCACAAAATGACCTAAATGTTAAATTAATAACACAAACGCGCTTAGTGGATGAAGTACATTCCTTAAGTACGAAAAGTGATTAGATTAAGCCTTGGGATGCACAAAATGACGTAAATGTTCATCCAATGACACAAAAGCACTTATTGGATGAACTACATCCTTAAGTACGAAAAGTGATTAGAATAAGCCTTGGGATGCACAAAATGACCTAAATGTTAAATTAATGACACAAACGTGCTTATTGGATGAACTACATTCCTTAAGTACGAAAAGTGATTAGATTAAGCCTTCGGATGCACAAAATGACGTAAATGTTTATCCAATGACACAAATGCACTTATTGGATGAACTACATTCGTTAAGTACGAAAAGTGTTTAGAATAAGCATTGTGATGCACAAAATGACCTAAATGTTAAATTAATGACACAAACGCACTTATTGGATGAAGTACATTCCTTAAGTACGAAAAGTGATTAGATTAAGCCTTGGGATGCAAAAAATGACGTAAATGTTCATCCAATGACACAAAAGCACTTATTGGATGAACTACATCCTTAAGTACGAAAAGTGATTAGAATAAGCCTTGGGATGCACAAAATGACCTAAATGTTAAATTAATGACACAAACGTGCTTATTGGATGAACTACATTCCTTAAGTACGAAAAGTGATTAGATTAAGCCTTCGGATGCACAAAATGACGTAAATGTTTATCCAATGACACAAATGCACTTATTGGATAAACTTCATTCCTTAAGTACGAAAAGCGATTAGAATAAGCCTTGGGATGCACAAAATGACGTAAATGTTCATCCAATGACACAAATGCACTTATTGGATGAACTACATTCATTAAGTACGAAAAGTGATTAGAATAAGCATTGTGATGCACAAAATGTTCTAAAGGTTAATTAATGACACAAACGCGCTTATCAGGTGAACTACATTCCTTAAGTACGAAAAGTGATTAGATTAAGCTTTGGGATGCACAAAATGACGTAAATGTTCATCCAATGACACAAATGCACTTATTGGAGGAACTACATCCTTAAGTACGAAAAGTGATTAGATTAAGCTTTGGGATGCACAAAATGACGTAAATGTTCATCCAATGACACAAATGCACTTATTGGAGGAACTACATGCTTAAGTACGAAAAGTGATTAGAATAAGCCTTGGGATGCACAAAATGACCTAAATGTTAAATTAATGACACAAACGCGCTTATTGGATGAAGTACATTCCTTAAGTACGAAAAGTGATTAGAATAAGCCTTGGGATGCACAAAATGACGTAAATGTTCATCCAATTACACAAATGCACTTATTGGAGGAACTACATCCTTAAGTACGAAAAGTGATTAGAGTAAGCCTTGGGATGCACAAAATGACCTAAATGTTAAATTAATGACACAAACGCGCTTATTGGATGAAGTACATTCCTTAAGTACGAAAAGTGATTAGATTAAGCCTTGGGATGCACAAAATGACGTAAATGTTCAACGAATGAGACAAATGCACTTATTGGATGAACTACATCCTTAAGTACGAAAAGTGATTAGAATAAGCCTTGGGATGCACAAAATGACCTAAATGTTAAATTAATGACACAAACGCGCTTATTGGATGAAGTACATTCCTTAAGTACGAAAAGTGATTAGATTAAGCCTTGGGATGCACAAAATGACGTAAATGTTCATCCAATGACACTAATGCACTTATTGGATGAACTACATCCTTAAGTACGAAAAGTGATTAGAATAAGCCTTGGGATGCACAAAATGACCTAAATGTTAAATTAATGACACAAACGCGCTTATTGGATGAAGTACATTCCTTAAGTACGAAAAGTGATTAGATTAAGCCTTGGGATGCACAAAATGACGTAAATGTTCATCCAATGACACAAAAGCACTTATTGGATGAACTACATCCTTAAGTACGAAAAGTGATTAGATTAAGCCTTGGGATGCACAAAATGACGTAAATGTTCATCCAATGACACAAATGCACTTATTGGATGAACTACATCCTTAAATACGAAAAGTGATTAGAATAAGCCTTGGGATGCACAAAATAACCTAAATGTTAAATTAATGACACAAACGCGCTTATTGGATGAACTACATTCCTTAAGTACGAAAAGTGATTAGATTAAGCCTTGGGATGCACAAAATGACGTAAATGTTTATCCAATGACACAAATGCACTTATTGGAGGAACTACATCCTTAAGTACGAAAAGTGATTAGAATAAGCCTTGGGATGCACAAAATGACCTAAATATTAAATTAATGACACAAACGCGCTTATTGGATGAAGTACATTCCTTAAGTACGAAAAGTGATTAGATTAAGCCTTGGGATGCACAAAATGACGTAAATGTTCATCCAATGACACAAAAGCACTTATTGGATGAACTACAACCTTAAGTACGAAAAGTGATTAGAATAAGACTTGGGATGCACAAAATTACCTAAATATTAAATTAATGACACAAACGCGATTATTGGATGAAGTACATTCCTTAAGTACGAAAAGTGATTAGATTAAGCCTTGGGATGCACAAAATGACGTAAATGTTCATCCAATGACACAAAAGCACTTATTGGATGAACTACATCCTTAAGTACGAAAAGTGATTAGAATAAGCCTTGGGATGCACAAAATGACCTAAATGTTAAATTAATGACACAAACGCGCTTATTGGATAAACTACATTCCTTAAGTACGAAAAGTGATTAGATTAAGCCTTGGGATGCACAAAATGACGTAAATGTTCATCCAATGACACAAAAGCACTTACTGGATGAACTACAACCTTTAGTACGAAAAGTGATTAGAATAAGCCTTGGGATGCACAAAATGACCTAAATGTTAAATTAATGACACAAACGCGCTTATTGGATGAAGTACATTCCTTAAGTACGAAAAGTGATTAGATTAAGCCTTGGAATGCACAAAATGACGTAAATGTTCATCCAATGACACAAAAGCACTTATTGGATGAACTACATCCTTAAGTACCAAAAGTGATTAGAATAAGCCTTGGGATGCACAAAATGACCTAAATGTTAAATTAATGACACAAACGCGCTTATTGGATGAACTACATTCCTTAAGTACGAAAAGTGATTAGATTAAGCTTTGGGATGCACAAAATGACGTAAATGTTCATCCAATGACACAAATGCACTTATTGGAGGAACTACATGCTTAAGTACGAAAAGTGATTAGAATAAGCCTTGGGATGCACAAAATGACCTAAATGTTAAATTAATGACACAAACGCGCTTATTGGATGAAGTACATTCCTTAAGTACGAAAAGTGATTAGATTAAGCCTTGGGATGCACAAAATGACGTAAATATTTATCCAATGACACAAATGCAATTATTGGATGGACTTCATTCCTTAAGTACGAAAAGTGATTAGAATAAGCCTTGGGATGCACAAAATGACGTAAATGTTTATCCAATGACACAAATGCACTTATTGGATGAACTACATTCATTAAGTACGAAAAGTGATTAGAATAAGCATTGTGATGCACAAAATGTCCTAAATGTTAATTAATGACACAAACGCGCTTATCGGGTGAACTACATTCCTTAAGTACGAAAAGTGATTAGATTAAGCTTTGGGATGCACAAAATGACGTAAATGTTCATCCAATGACACAAATGCACTTATTGGAGGCACTACATCCTTAAGTACGAAAAGTGATTAGAATAAGCCTTGGGATGGACAAAATGACCTAAATGTTAAATTAATGACACAAACGCGCTTATTGGATAAAGTACATTCCTTAAGTACGAAATGTGATTAGATTAAGCCTTAGGATGCACAAAATGACGTAAATATTTATCCAATGACACAAATGCAATTATTGGATGGACTTCATTCCTTAAGTACGAAAAGTGATTAGAATAAGCCTTGGGATGCACAAAATGACGTAAATGTTCATCCAATGACACAAATGCACTTATTGGATGAACTACATTCATTAAGTACGAAAAGTGATTAGAATAAGCATTGTGATGCACAAAATGTCCTAAATGTTAATTAATGACACAAACGCGCTTATCGGGTGAACTACATTCCTTAAGCATGAAAAGTGATTAGATTAAGCTTTGGGATGCACAAAATGACGTAAATGTTCATCCAATGACACAAATGCACTTATTGGAGGCACTACATCCTTAAGTACGAAAAGTGATTAGAATAAGCCTTGGGATGCACAAAATGACCTAAATGTTAAATTAATGACACAAACGCGCTTATTGGATGAAGTACATTCCTTAAGTACGAAAAGTGATTAGATTAAGCCTTGGGATGCACAAAATGACGTAAATGTTTATCCAATGACACAAATGCACTTATTGGATGAACTACATCCTTAAGTACGAAAAGTGATTAGAATAAGCCTTGGGATGCACAAAATGACCTAAATGTTAAATTAATGACACAAACGCGCTTATTGGATGAAGTACAGTCCTTAAGTACGAAAAGTGATTAGATTAAGCCTTGGGATGCACAAAATGACGTAAATGTTCATCCAATGACACAAATGCACTTATTGGAGGAACTACATCCTTAAGTACGAAAAGTGATTAGAATAAGCCTTGGGATGCACAAAATGACCTAAATGTTAAATTAATGACACAAACGCGCTTATTGGATGAAGTACAGTCCTTAAGTACGAAAAGTGATTAGATTAAGCTTTGGGATGCACAAAATGACGTAAATGTTCATCCAATGACACAAATGCACTTATTGGAGGAACTACATCCTTAAGTACGAAAAGTGATTAGAATAAGCCTTGGGATGCACAAAATGACCTAAATGTTAAATTAATGACACAAACGCGCTTATTGGATGAAGTACATTCCTTAAGTACGAAAAGTGATTAGATTAAGCTTTGGGATGCACAAAATGACGTAAATGTTCATCCAATGACACAAATGCACTTATTGGATGAAGTACATCCTTAAGTACGAAAAGTGATTAGAATAAGCCTGGGGATGCACAAAATGACCTAAATGTTAAATTAATATCACAAACGCGCTTATTGGATGAACTACATTTTTTAAGTACGAAAAGTGATTAGATTAAGTCTTGGGATGCACAAAATGACGTAAACGTTCATCCAATGACACAAATGCACTTATTGGATGAAGTTCATTCCTTAAGTACGAAAAGTGATTAGAATAAGCCTTGGGATGCACAAAATGACGTAAATTTTCATCCAATGACACAAATGCACTTACTGGATGAACTACATTCATTAAGTACGAAAAGTGATTAGATTAAGCCTTGGGATGCACAAAATGACGTAAATGTTCATCCAATGACACAAATGCACTTATTGGATGAACTACATTCATTAAGTACGAAAAGTGATTAGAATAAGCATTGTGATGCACAAAATGACCTAAATGTTAATTAATGACACAAACGCGCTTATCGGGTGAACTACATTCCTTAAGTACGAAAAGTGATTAGATTAAGCTTTGGGATGCACAAAATGACGTAAATGTTCATCCAATGACACAAATGCACTTATTGGAGGAACTACATCCTTAAGTACGAAAAGTGATTAGAATAAGCCTTGGGATGCATAAAATGACCTAAATGTTAAATTAATGACACAAACGCGCTTATTGGATGAAGTACATTCCTTAAGTACGAAAAGTGATTAGATTAAGCCTTGGGATGCACAAAATGACGTAAATGTTCATCCAATGACACAAAAGCACTTATTGGATGAACTACAACCTTAAGTACGAAAAGTGATTAGAATAAGCCTTGGGATGCACAAAATGACCTAAATGTTAAATTAATGACACAAACGCGCTTATTGGATGAAGTACATTCCTTAAGTACGAAAAGTGATTAGATTAAGCCTTGGAATGCACAAAATGACGTAAATGTTCATCCAATGACACAAAAGCACTTATTGGATGAACTACATCCTTAAGTACCAAAAGTGATTAGAATAAGCCTTGGGATGCACAAAATGACCTAAATGTTAAATTAATGACACAAACGCGCTTATTGGATGAACTACATTCCTTAAGTACGAAAAGTGATTAGATTAAGCCTTGGGATACACAAAATGACGTAAATGTTTATCCAATGACACAAATGCACTTATTGGATGAACCTCATTCCTTAAGTACGAAAAGTGATTAGAATAAGCCTTGGGATGCACAAAATGACGTAAATGTTCATCAAAGGACACAAATGCACTTATTGGAAGAACTACATTCATTAAGTACGAAAAGTGATTAGAATAAGCATTGTGATGCACAAAATGTCCTAAATGTTAATTAATGACACAAACGCGCTTATCGGGTGAACTACATTCCTTAAGTACGAAAAGTGATTAGATTAAGCTTTGGGATGCACAAAATGACGTAAATGTTCATCCAATGACACAAATGCACTTATTGGAGGAACTACATCCTTAAGTACGAAAAGTGATTAGAATAAGTCTTGGGATGCACAAAATGACCTAAATGTTAAATTAATGACACAAACGTGCTTATTGGATGAACTACATTCCTTAAGTACGAAAAGTGATTAGATTAAGCCTTGGGATGCACAAAATGACGTAAATGTTCATCCAATGACACAAATGCACTTATTGGATAAACTACATCCTTAAGTACGAAAAGTGATTAGAATAAGCCTTGGGATGCACAAAATGACCTAAATGTTAAATTAATGACACAAACGCGCTTATTGGATGAACTACATCCCTTAAGTACGAAAAGTGATTAGAATAAGCCTTGGGATGCACAAAATGACGTAAATGTTCATCCAATGACACAAATGCACTTATTGGAGGAACTACATCCTTAAGTACGAAAAGTGATTAGAATAAGCCTTGGGATGCACAAAATGACCTAAATGTTAAATTAATGACACAAACGCGCTTATTGGATGAAGTACAGTCCTTAAGTACGAAAAGTGATTAGATTAAGCCTTGGGATGCACAAAATGACGTAAATGTTCATCCAATGACACAAATGCACTTATTGGGTG
Source organism: Cicer cuneatum (assembly GCA_037974295.1). Lineage (NCBI taxonomy): Eukaryota > Viridiplantae > Streptophyta > Magnoliopsida > Fabales > Fabaceae > Cicer > Cicer cuneatum. Next base: position 29,787,160 of record JBBPBO010000003.1, read on the forward strand.
AACTTCATTCCTTAAGTACGAAAAGTGATTAGAATAAGCCTTGGGATGCACAAAATGACCTAAATGTTAAATTAATGACACAAACGCGCTTATTGGATGAAGTACATCCCTTAAGTACGAAAAGTGATTAGAATAAGCCTTGGGATGCACAAAATGACGTAAATGTTCATCCAATGACACAAATGCACTTATTGGATAAACTACATTCATTAAGTACGAAAAGTGATTAGAATAAGCATTGTGATGCACAAAATGTCCTAAATGTTAATTAATGATACAAACGCGCTTATCGGGTGAATTACATTCCTTAAGTACGAAAGGTGATTAGATTAAGCTTTGGGATGCACAAAATGACGTAAATGTTCATCCAATGACACAAATGCACTTATTGGATGAACTTCATTCCTTAAGTACGAAAAGTGATTAGAATAAGCCTTGGGATGCACAAAATGACCTAAATGTTCATCCAATGACACAAATGCACTTATTGGATGAACTACATTCATTAAGTACGAAAAGTGATTAGAATAAGCATTGTGATGCACAAAATGTCCTAAATGTTAATTAATGACACAAACGCGCTTATCGGGTGAACTACATTCCTTAAGTACGAAAAGTGATTAGTTTAAGCTTTGGGATGCACAAAATGACGTAAATGTTCATCCAATGACACAAATGCACATATTGCAGGAACTACATCCTTAAGTACGAAAAGTGATTAGAATAAGCCTTGGGATGCACAAAATGACCTAAATGTTAAATTAATGACACAAACGCGCTTATTGGATGAAGTACATTCCTTAAGTACGAAAAGTGATTAGATTAAGCCTTGGGATGCACAAAATGACGTAAATGTTCATCCAATGACACAAATGCACTTATTGGATGAACTACATCCTTAAGTACGAAAAGTGATTAGATTAAGCCTTGGGATGCACAAAATGACCTAAATGTTAAATTAATGACACAAACGCGCTTATTGGATGAACTACATTCCTTAAGTACGAAAAGTGATTATATTAAGCCTTGGTATGCACAAAATGACCTAAATGTTTATCCAATGACACAAATGCACTTATTGGATGAACTTCATTCCTTAAGTCTGAAAAGTGATTAGAATAAGCCTTGGGATGCACAAAATGACGTAAATGTTCATCCAATGACACAAATGCACTTATTGGATGAACTACATTCATTAAGTACGAAAAGTGATTAGAATAAGCATTGTGATGCACAAAATGTCCTAAATGTTAATTAATGACACAAACGCGCTTATCGGGTGAACTACATTCCTTAAGTACGAAAAGTGATTAGATTAAGCTTTGGGATGCACAAAATGACGTATATGTTCATCCAATGACACAAATGCACTTATTGGAGGAACTACATCCTTAAGTACGAAAAGTGATTAGAATAAGCCTTGGGATGCACAAAATGACATAAATGTTAAATAAATGACACAAACGCGCTTATTGGATGAACTACATTCCTTAAGTACGAAAAGTGATTAGAATAAGCCTTGGGATGCACAAAATGACGTAAATGTTTATCCAATGACACAAATGTACTTATTGGATGAACTTCATTCCTTAAGTACGAAAAGTGATTAGAATAAGCCTTGGGATGCACAAAATGACGTAAATGTTCATCCAATGACACAAATGCACTTATTGGATGAACTTCATCCTTAAGTACGAAAAGTGATTAGAATAAGCCTTGGGATGCACAAAATGACCTAAATGTTAAATTAATGACACAAACGCGCTTATTGGATGAAGTACATTCCTTAAGTACGAAAAGTGATTAGATTAAGCCTTGGGATGCACAAAATGACGTAAATGTTCATCCAATGACACAAATGCACTTATTGGATGAACTACATCCTTAAGTACGAAATGTGATTAGAATAAGCCTTGGGATGCACAAAATGACCTAAATGTTAAATTAATGACACAAACGCGCTTATTGGATGAACTACATTCCTTAAGTACGAAAAGTGATTAGAATAAGCCTTGGGATGCACAAAATGACCTAAATGTTAAATTAATGACACAAACGCGCTTATTGGATGAACTACATTCCTTAAGTACGAAAAGTGATTAGATTAAGCCTTGGGATGCACAAAATGACGTAAATGTTCTTCCAATGACACAAATGCACTTATTGGATGAACTACATTCATTAAGTACGAAAAGTAATTAGAATAAGCATTGTGATGGACAAAATGTCCTAAATGTTAATTAATGACACAAACGCGCTTATCAGGTGAACTACATTCCTTAAGAACGAAAAGTGATTAGATTAAGCTTTGGGATGCACAAAATGACGTAAATGTTCATCCAATGACACAAATGCACTTATTGGAGGAACTACATGCTTAAGTACGAAAAGTGATTAGAATAAGCCTTGGGATGCACAAAATGACCTAAATGTTAAATTAATGACACAAACGCGCTTATTGGATGAAGTACATTCCTTAAGTACGAAAAGTGATTAGATTAAGCCTTGGGATGCACAAAATGACGTAAATGTTCATCCAATGACACAAAAGCACTTATTGGACGAACTACATCCTTGAGTACGGAAAGTGATTAGAATAAGCCTTGGGATGCACAAAATGACCTAAATGTTAAATTAATGACACAAACGCGCTTATTGGATAAACTACATTCCTTAAGTACGAAAAGTGATTAGATTAAGCCTTGGGATGCACAAAATGACGTAAATGTTTATCCAATGACACAAATGCACTTATTGGATGAACTTCATTCCTTAAGTACGAAAAGTGATTAGAATAAGCCTTGGGATGCACAAAATGACCTAAATGTTAAATTAATGACACAAACGCGCTTATTGGATGAAGTACATTCCTTAAGTACAAAAAGTGATTAGATTAAGCCTTGGGATGCACAAAATGACGTAAATGTTCATCCAATGACACAAATGCACTTATTGGATGAACTACATTCATTAAGTACGAAAAGGGATTTCAATAAGCATTGTGATGCACAAAATGTCCTAAATGTTAATTAACGACACAAACGCGCTTATCGGGTGAACTACATTCCTTAAGTACGAAAAGTGATTAGATTAAGCTTTGGGATGCACAAAATGACGTAAATGTTCATCCAATGACACAAATGCACTTATTGGAGGAACTACATCCTTAAGTACGAAAAGTGATTAGTATAAGCCTTGGGATGCACAAAATGACCTAAATGTTAAATTAATGACACAAACGCGCTTATTGGATGAACTACATTCCTTAAGTACGAAAAGTGATTAGATTAAGCCTTGGGATGCACAAAATGACGTAAATGTTCATCCAATGACACAAATGCACTTATTGGATGAACTACGTTCATTAAGTACGAAAAGTGATTAGAATAAGCATTGTGATGCACAAAATGTCCTAAATGTTAATTAATGACACAAACGCGCTTATCGGGTGAACAACATTCCTTAAGTACGAAAAGTGATTAGATTAAGCTTTGGGATGCACAAAATGACGTAAATGTTCGTCCAATAACACAAATGCACTTATTGGAGGAACTACATCCTTAAGTACGAAAAGTGATTAGAATAATCCTTGGGATGCACAAAATGACCTAAATGTTAAATAAATGACACAAACGCGCTTATCGGATGAACTACATTCCTTAAGTACGAAAAGTGATTAGAATAAGCCTTGGGATGCACAAAATGACGTAAATGTTCATCCAATGACACAAATGCACTTATTGGATGAACTACATTCCTTAAGTACGAAAAGTGATTAGAATAAGCCTTGGGATGCACAAAATGACCTCAATGTTAAATTACTGACACAAACGCGCTTATTGGATGAACTACATTCCTTAAGTACGAAAAGTGATTAGAATAAGCCTTGGGATGCACAAAATGACGTAAATGTTCATCCAATGACACAAATGCACTTATTGGATGAACTACATTCATTAAGTACGAAAAGTGATTAGAATAAGTATTGTGATGCACAAAATGTCCTAAATGTTAATTAATGACACAAACGCGCTTATCGGGTGAACTACATTCCTTAAGTACGAAAAGTGATTAGATTAAGCTTTGGGATGCACAAAATGACGTAAATGTTCATCCAATGACACAAATGCACTTATTGGAGGAACTACATCCTTAAGTACGAAAAGTGATTAGAATAAGCCTTGGGATGCACAAAATGACCTAAATGTTAAATTAATGATACAAACGTGCTTATTGGATGAACTGCATTCCTTAAGTACAAAAAGTGATTAGATTAAGCCTTGGGATGCACAAAATGACGTAAATGTTCATCCAATGACACAAATGCACTTATTGGATGAACTACATTCATTAAGTACGAAAAGTGATTAGAATAAGCATTGTGATGCACAAAATGTCCTAAATGTTAATTAATGTCACAAACGCGCTTATCGGGTGAACTACATTCCCTAAGTACGAAAAGTGACTAGATTAAGCTTTGGGATGCACAAAATGACGTAAATGTTCATCCAATGACACAAATGCACTTATTGGAGGAACTACATCCTTAAGTACGAAAAGTGATTAGAATAAGCCTTGGGATGCACAAAATGACCTAAATGTTAAATTAATGACACAAACGCGCTTATTGGATGAAGTACATTCCTTAAGTACGAAAAGTGATTAGATTAAGCCTTGGGATGCACAAAATGACGTAAATGTTCATCCAATGACACAAATGCACTTATTGGATGAACTATATCCTTAAGTACGAAAAGTGATTAGAATAAGCCTTGGGATGCACAAAATGACCTAAATGTTAAATTAATGACACAAACGCGCTTATTGGATGAACTACATTCCTTAAGTACGAAAAGTGATTAGATTAAGCCTTGGGATGCACAAAATGACGTAAATGTTTATCCAATGACACAAACGCGCTTATTGGATGAACTACATTCCTTAAGTACGAAAAGTGATTAGAATAAGCCTTGGGATGCACAAAATGACGTAAATGTTCATCCAATGACACAAATGCACTTATTGGATGAACTACATTCATTAAGTACGAAAAGTGATTAGAATAAGCATTGTGATGCACAAAATGTCCTAAATGTTAATTAATGACACAAACGCGCTTATCGGGTGAACAACATTCCTTAAGTACGAAAAGTGATTAGATTAAGCTTTGGGATGCACAAAATGACGTAAATGTTCATCCAATGACACAAATGCACTTATTGGAGGAACTACATCCTTAAGTACGAAAAGTGATTAGAATAAGCCTTGGGATGCACAAAATGACCTAAATGTTAAATTAATGACACAAACGCGCTTATCGGATGAAGTACATTCCTTAAGTACGAAAAGTGATTAGATTAAGCCTTGGGATGCACAAAATGACGTAAATGTTCATCCAATGACACAAATGCACTTATTGGATGAACTACATCCTTAAGTACGAAAAGTGATTAGAATAAGCCTTGGGATGCACAAAATGACCTAAATGTTAAATTAATGATACAAACGCGCTTATTAGATGAACTACAGTCCTTAAGTACGAAAAGTGATTAGATTAAGCCTTGGGATGCACAAAATGACGTAAATGTTTATCCAATGACGCAAATGCACTTATTGGATGAACTTCATTCCTTAAGTACGAAAAGTGATTAGAATAAGCCTTGGGATGCACAAAATGACCTAAATGTTCATCCAATGACACAAATGCACTTATTGGATGAACTACATTCATTAAGTACGAAAAGTGATTAGAATAAGAATTGTGATGCACAAAATGTCCTAAATGTTAAATTAATATCACAAACGCGCTTATTGGATGAACTACATTCCTTAAGTACGAAAAGTGATTAGATTAAGCCTTGGGATGCACAAAATGACGTAAATGTTCATCCAATGACACAAATGCACTTATTGGATGAACTACATCCTTAAGTACGAAAAGTGATTAGAATAAGCCTTGGGATGCACAAAATGACCTAAATGTTAAATTAATGACACAAACGCGCTTATCGGGTGAACTACATTCCTTAAGTACGAAAAGTGATTAGATTAAGCTTTGGGATGCACAAAATGACGTAAATGTTCATCCAATGACACAAATGCACTTATTGGAGGAACTACATCCTTAAGTACGAAAAGTGATTAGAATAAGCCTTGGGATGCACAAAATGACGTAAATGTTTATCCAATGACACAAATGCACTTATTGGATGAACTTCATTCCTTAAGTACGAAAAGTGATTAGAATAAGCCTTGGGATGCACAAAATGACCTAAATGTTAAATTAATGACACAAACGCGCTTATTGGATGAAGTACATTCCTTAAGTATGAAAAGTGATTAGAATAAGCCTTGGGATGCACAAAATGACCTAAATGTTAAATTAATGACACAAACGCGCTTATTGGAGGAACTACATTCCTTAAGTACGAAAAGTGATTAGATTAAGCCTTGGGATGCACAAAATTACGTAAATGTTTATCCAATGACACAAATGCACTTATTGGATGAACTTCATTCCTTAAGTACGAAAAGTGATTAGAATAAGCCTTGGGATGCACAAAATGACCTAAATGTTCATCCAATGACACAAATGCACGTATTGGAAGAACTACATTCATTAAGTACGAAAAGTGATTAGAATAAGCATTGTGATGCACAAAATGTCCGAAATGTTAATTAATGACACAAACGCGCTTATCGGGTGAACTACATTCCTTAAGTACGAAAAGTGATTAGATTAAGCTTTGGGATGCACAAAATGACGTAAATGTTCATCCAATAACACAAATGCACTTATTGGAGGAACTACATCCTTAAGTACGAAAAGTGATTAGAATAAGCCTTGGGATGCACAAAATGACCTAAATGTTAAATCAATGACACAAACGCGCTTATTGGATGAAGTACATTCCTTAAGTACGAAAAGTGATTACATTAAGCCTTGGGATGCACAAAATGACGTAAATGTTCATCCAATGACACAAATGCACTTATTGGATGAACTACATCCTTAAGTACGAAAAGTGATTAGAATAAGCCTTGGGATGCACAAAATGACCTAAATGTTAAATTAATGACACAAACGCGCTTATTGGATGAAGTACATTCCTTAAGTACGAAAAGTGATTAGATTAAGCCTTGGGATGCACAAAATGACGTAAATGTTCATCCAATGACACAAATGTACTTATTGGATGAACTTCATTCCTTAAGTACGAAAAGTGATTAGAATAAGCCTTGGGATGCACAAAATGACCTCAATGTTCATCCAATGACACAAATGCACGTATTGGAAGAACTACATTCATTAAGTACGAAAAGTGATTAGAATAAGCATTGTGATGCACAAAATGTCCGAAATGTTAATTAATGACACAAACGCGCTTATCGGGTGAACTACATTCCTTAAGTACGAAAAGTGATTAGATTAAGCTTTGGGATGCACAAAATGACGTAAATGTTCATCCAATGACCCAAATGCACTTATTGGATGAACTACATCCTTAAGTACGAAAAGTGATTAGAATAAGCATTGGGATGCACAAAATGACCTAAATGTTAACTTAATGACACAAACGCGCTTATTGGATGAAGTACATTCCTTAAGTACGAAAAGTGATTAGATTAAGCCTTGGGATGCACAAAATGACGTAAATGTTCATCCAATGACACAAATGCACTTATTGGATGAACTACATCCTTAAGTACAAAAAGTGATTAGAATAAGCCTTGGATGCACAAAATGACATAAATGTTAAATAAATGACACAAACGCGCTTATTGGATGAACTACATTCCTTAAGTACGAAAAGTGATTAGATTAAGCCTTGGGATGCACAAAATGACGTAAATGTTCATCCAATGACACAAATGCACTTATTGGATGAACTACATCCTTAAGTACAAAAAGTGATTAGAATAAGCCTTGGGATGCACAAAATGCCCTATATGTTAAATTAATGACACAAACGCGCTTATTGGATGAACTTCATTCCTTAAGTACGACAAGTGATTAGAATAAGCTTTGGGATGCACAAAATGATGTAAATGTTCATCCAATGACACAGATGCACTTATTGGAGGAACTAAATCCTTAAGTACGAAAAGTGATTAGAATAAGCTTTGGGATGCACAAAATGACCTAAATGTTAATTTAATGACACAAACGCGCTTATTGGATGAACTACATTCCTTAAGTACGAAAATTGATTAGATTAAGCCTTGGGATGCACAAAATGATGTAAATGTTTGTCCAATGACACAAATGCACTTATTGGATGAACTTCATTCCTTAAGTACGAAAAGTGATTAGAATAAGCCTTGGGATGCACAAAATGACGTAAATGTTCATCCAATGACACAAATGCACTTATTGGATGAACTACATTCATTAAGTACGAAAAGTGATTAGAACAAGCATTGTGATGCACAAAATGTCCTAAATGTTAATTAATGACACAAACGCGCTTATCGGGTGAACTACATTCCTTAAGTACGAAAAGTGATTAGATTAAGCTTTGGGATGCACAAAATGACGTAAATGTTCATCCAATAACACAAATGCACTTATTGGAGGAACTACATCCTTAAGTACGAAAAGTGATTAGAATAAGCCTTGGGATGCACAAAATGACCTAAATGTTAAATCAATGACACAAACGCGCTTATTGGATGAAGTACATTCCTTAAGTACGAAAAGTGATTAGATTAAGCCTTGGGATGCACAAAATGATGTAAATGTTCATCCAATGACACAAATGCACTTATTGGATGAACTACATCCTTAAGTACGAAAAGTGATTAGAATAAGCCTTGGGATGCACAAAATGACCTAAATGTTAAATTAATGACACAAACGCGCTTATCGGGTGAAGTACATTCCTTAAGTACGAAAAGTGATTAGATTAAGCTTTGGGATGCACAAAATGACGTAAATGTTCATCCAATGACCCAAATGCACTTATTGGATGAACTACATCCTTAAGTACGAAAAGTGAATAGAATAAGCCTTGGGATGCACAAAATGACCTAAATGTTAACTTAATGACACAAACGCGCTTATTGGATGAAGTACATTCCTTAAGTACGAAAAGTGATTAGATGAAGCCTTGGGATGCACAAAATGACGTAAATGTTCATCCAATGACACAAATGCACTTATTGGATGAACTACATCCTTAAGTACAAAAAGTGATTAGAATAAGCCTTGGATGCACAAAATGACATAAATGTTAAATAAATGACACAAACGCGCTTATTGGATGAACTACATTCCTTAAGTACGAAAAGTGATTAGAATAAGCCTTGGGATGCACAAAATGACGTAAATGTTCATCCAATGACACAAATGCACTTATTGGAGTAACTAGATCCTTAAGTACGAAAAGTGATTAGAATAAGCCTTGGGATGCACAAAATGACCTAAATGTTAAATTAATGACACAAACGCGCTTATTGGATGAAGTACATTCCTTAAGTACGAAAAGTGATTAGATTAAGCCTTGGGATGCACAAAATGACGTAAATGTTCATCCAATGACACAAATGCACTTATTGGATGAACTACATTCATTAAGTACGAAAAGTGATTAGAATAAGCATTGTGATGCACAAAATGTCCTAAATGTTAATTAATGACACAAACGCGCTTATCGGGTGAACTACATTCCCTAAGTACGAAAAAGTGATTAGATTAAACTTTGGGATGCACAAAATGACTTAAATGTTCATCCAATGACACAAATGCACTTATTGGAGGAACTACATCCTTAAGTACGAAAAGTGATTAGAATAAGCCTTGGGATGCACAAAATGACCTAAATGTTAAATTAATGACACAAACGCGCTTATCGGGTGAACTACATTCCCTAAGTACGAAAAAGTGATTAGATTAAACTTTCGGATGCACAAAATGACTTAAATGTTCATCCAATGACACAAATGCACTTATTGGAGGAACTACATCCTTAAGTACGAAAAGTGATTAGAATAAGCCTTGGGATGCAAAAAATGACCTAAATGTTAAATTAATGACACAAACGCGCTTATCGGGTGAAGTACATTCCTTAAGTACGAAAAGTGATTAGATTAAGCCTTGGGATGCACAAAATGACGTAAATGTTCATCCAATGACACAAATGCACTTATTGGATGAACTACATCCTTAAGTACGAAAAGTGATTAGAATAAGCCTTGGGATGCACAAAATGGCCTAAATGTTAAATTAATGACACAAACGCGCTAATTGGATGAAGTACATTCCTTAAGTACGAAAAGTGATTAGATTAAGCCTTGGGATGCACAAAATGACGTAAATGTTCATCCAATGACACAAATGCACTTATTGGATGAACTACATCCTTAAGTACGAAAAGTGAATAGAATAAGCCTTGGGATGCACAAAATGACCTAAATGTTAAATTAATGACACAAACGCGCTTATTGGATGAAGTACATTCCTTAAGTACGAAAAGTGATTAGATTAAGCCTTGGGATGCACAAAATGACGTAAATGTTCATCCAATGACACAAATGCACTTATTGGATGAACTACATTCATTAAGTACGAAAAGTGATTAGAATAAGCATTGTGATGCACAAAATGTCCTAAATGTTAATTAATGACACAAACGCGCTTATCTGGTGAACTACATTCCTTAAGTACGAAAAGTGATTAGATTAAGCTTTGGGATGCACAAAATGACGTAAATGTTCATCCAATGACACAAATGCACTTATTGGAGGAACTACATCCTTAAGTACGAAAAGTGATTAGAATAAGCCTTGGGATGCACAAAATGACCTAAATGTTAAATTAATGACACAAACGCGCTTATTGGATGAAGTACATTCCTTAAGTACGAAAAGTGATTAGATTAAGCCTTGGGATGCACAAAATGACGTAAATGTTCATCCAATGACACAAATGCACTTATTGGATGAACTACATCCTTAAGTACAAAAAGTGATTAGATTAAGAATTGGGATGCACAAAATGACCTAAATGTTAAATTAATGACACAAACGCGCTTATTGGATGAACTACATTCCTTAAGTACGAAAAGTGATTAGAATAAGCCTTGGGATGCACAAAATGACGTAAATGTTCATCCAATGACACAAATGCACTTATTGGAGGAACTAGATCCTTAAGTACGAAAAGTGATTGGAATAAGCCTTGGGATGCACAAAATGACCTAAATGTTAAATTAATGACACAAACGCGCTTATTGGATGAAGTACATTCCTTAAGTACGAAAAGTGATTAGATTAAGCCTTGGGATGCACAAAATGACGTAAATGTTCATCCAATGACACAAATGCACTTATTGGATGAACTTCATTCCTTAAGTACGAAAAGTGATTAGAATAAGCCTTGGGATGCACAAAATGACGTAAATGTTCATCCAATGACACAAATGCACTTATTGGATGAACTACATTCATTATGTACGAAAAGTGATTAGAATAAGCATTGTGATGCACAAAATGTCCTAAATGTTAATTAATGACACAAACGCGCTTATCGGGTGAACTACATTCCTTAAGTACGAAAAGTGATTAGACTAAGCTTTGGGATGCACAAAATGACGTAAATGTTCATCCAATGACACAAATGCACTTATTGGAGGCACTACATCCTTAAGTACGAAAAGTGATTAGAATAAGCCTTGGGATGCACAAAATGACCTAAATGTTAAATTAATGACACAAACGCGCTTATTGGATGAAGTACATTCCTTAAGTACGAAAAGTGATTAGATTAAGCCTTGGGATACACAAAATGACGTAAATGTTCATCCAATGACGCAAATGCACTTATTGGATGAACTACATCCTTAAGTACGAAAAGTGATTAGAATAAGCCTTGGGATGCATAAAATGACCTAAATGTTAAATTAATGACACAAACGCGCTTATTGGATGAACTACATTCCTTAAGTACGAAATGTGATTAGATTAAGCCTTGGGATGCACAAAATGACGTAAATATTTATCCAATGACACAAATGCAATTATTGGATGGACTTCATTCCTTAAGTACGAAAAGTGATTAGAATAAGCCTTGGGATGCACAAAATGACGTAAATGTTCATCCAATGACACAAATGCACTTATTGGATGAACTACATCCTTAAGTACGAAAAGTGATTAGAATAAGCCTTGGGATGCACAAAATGACCTAAATGTTAAATTAATGACACAAACGCGCTTATTGGATGAAATACATTCCTTAAGTACGAAAAGTGATTAGATTAAGCCTTGGGATGCACAAAATGACGTAAATGTTCATCCAATGACACAAATGCACTTATTGGATGAACTACATCCTTAAGTACGAAAAGTGATTAGAATAAGCATTGTGATGCACAAAATGTCCTAAATGTTAATTAATGACACAAACGCGCTTATCGGGTGAACTACATTCCCTAAGTACGAAAAGTGATTAGATTAAGCTTTGGGATGCACAAAATGACGTAACTGTTCATCCAATGACACAAATGCACTTATTGGAGGAACTACATCCTTAAGTACGAAAAGTGATTAGAATAAGCCTTGGGATACACAAAATGACGTAAATGTTCATCAAATGACACAAATGCACTTATTGGATGAACTACATCCTTAAGTACGAAAAGTGATTAGAATAAGCCTTGGGATGCACAAAATGACCTAAATGTTAAATTAATGACACAAACGCGCTTATTGGATGAAGTACATTCCTTAAGTACGAAAAGTGATTAGAATAAGCCTTGGGATGCACAAAATGACGTAAATGTTCATCCAATGACACAAATGCGCTTATTGGATGAACTACATTCATTATGTACGAAAAGTGATTAGAATAAGCATTGTGATGCTCAAAATGTCCTAAATGTTAATTAATGACACAAACGCGCTTATCGGGTGAACTACATTCCTTAAGTACGAAAAGTGATTAGATTAAGCTTTGGGATGCACAAAATGACGTAAATGTTAATCCAATGACACAAATGCACATATTGCAGGAACTACATCCTTAAGTACGAAAAGTGATTAGAATAAGCCTTGGGATGCACAAAATGACCTAAATGTTAAATTAATGACACAAACGCGCTTATTGGATGAACTACATTCCTTAAGTACGAAAAGTGATTAGAATAAGCCTTGGGATGCACAAAATGACGTAAATGTTCATCCAATGACACAAATGCACTTATTGGAGTAACTAGATCCTTAAGTACGAAAAGTGATTAGAATAAGCCTTGGGATGCACAAAATGACCTAAATGTTAAATTAATGACACAAACGCGCTTATTGGATGAAGTACATTCCTTAAGTACGAAAAGTGATTAGATTAAGCCTTGTGATGCACAAAATGACGTAAATGTTCATCCAATGACACAAATGCACTTATTGGATGAACTACATCCTTAAGTACAAAAAGTGATTAGATTAAGCATTGGGATGCACAAAATGACCTAAATGTTAAATTAATGACACAAACGCGCTTATTGGATGAACTACATTCCTTAAGTACGAAAAGTGATTAGAATAAGCCTTGGGATGCACAAAATGACGTAAATGTTCATCCAATGACACAAATGCACTTATTGGAGGAACTAGATCCTTAAGTACGAAAAGTGATTGGAATAAGCCTTGGGATGCACAAAATGACCTAAATGTTAAATTAATGACACAAACGCGCTTATTGGATGAAGTACATTCCTTAAGTACGAAAAGTGATTAGATTAAGCCTTGGGATGCACAAAATGACGTAAATGTTCATCCAATGACACAAATGCACTTATTGGATGAACAACATTCATTAAGTACGAAAAGTGATTAGAATAAGCATTGTGATGCACAAAATGTCCTAAATGTTAATTAATGACACAAACGCGCTTATCGGGTGAACTACATTCCCTAAGTACGAAAAAGTGATTAGATTAAACTTTGGGATGCACAAAATGACGTAAATGTTCATCCAATGACACAAATGCACTTATTGGAGGAACTACATCCTTAAGTACGAAAAGTGATTAGAATAAGCCTTGGGATGCACAAAATGACCTAAATGTTAAATTAATGACACAAACGCGCTTATCGGGTGAACTACATTCCCTAAGTACGAAAAAGTGATTAGATTAAACTTTCGGATGCCCAAAATGACTTAAATGTTCAACCAATGACACAAATGCACTTATTGGAGGAACTACATCCTTAAGTACGAAAAGTGATTAGAATAAGCCTTGGGATGCACAAAATGACCTAAATGTTAAATTAATGACACAAACGCGCTTATCGGGTGAAGTACATTCCTTAAGTACGAAAAGTGATTAGATTAAGCCTTGGGATGCACAAAATGACGTAAATGTTCATCCAATGACACAAATGCACTTATTGGATGAACTACATCCTTAAGTACGAAAAGTGATTAGTATAAGCCTTGGGATGCACAAAATGACCTAAATGTTACATTAATGACACAAACGCGCTTATTGGATGAAGTACATTCCTTAAGTACGAAAAGTGATTAGATTAAGCCTTGGGATGCACAAAATGACGTAAATGTTCATCCAATGACACAAATGCACTTATTGGATGAACTACATCCTTAAGTACGAAAAGTGATTAGAATAAGCCTTGGGATGCACAAAATGACCTAAATGTTAAATTAATGACAGAAACGCGCTTATTGGATGAACTACATTCCTTAAGTACGAAAAGTTATTAGATTAAGCCTTGGGATGCATAAAATGACATAAATGTTTATCCAATGACACAAATGCACTTATTGGATGAACTACATTCATTAAGTACAAAAAGTGATTAGAATAAGCATTGTGATGCACAAAATGTCCTAAATGTTAATTAATGACACAAACGCGCTTATCGGGTGAACTACATTCCTTAAGTACGAAAAGTGATTAGATTAAGCTTTGGGATGCACAAAATGACGTAAATGTTCATCCAATGACACAAATGCACTTATTGGATGAACTACATTCGTTAAGTACAAAAAGTGATTAGAATAAGCATTGTGATGCACAAAATGTCCTAAATGTTAATTAATGACACAAACGCGCTTATCGGGTGAACTACATTCCTTAAGTACGAAAAGTGATTAGATTAAGCTTTGGGATGCACAAAATGACGTAAATGTTCATCCAATGACACAAATGCACTTATTGGAGGAACTACATCCTTAAGTACGAAAAGTGATTAGAATAAGCCTTGGGATGCACAAAATGACGTAAATGTTCATCCAATGACACAAATGCACTTATTGGATGAACTACATTCATTAAGTACGAAAAGTGATTAAAATAAGCATTGTGATGCACAAAATGTCCTAAATGTTAATTAATGACACAAACGCGCTTATCGGGTGAACTACATTCCTTAAGTACGAAAAGTGATTAGATTAAGCTTTGGGATGCACAAAATGACGTAAATGTTCATCCAATGACACAAATGCACTTATTGGATGAACTACATTCATTAAGTACGAAAAGTGATTAGAATAAGCCTTGGGATGCACAAAATGACGTAAATGTTCATCCAATGACACAAATGCACTTATTGGATGAACTACATTCATTAAGTACGAAAAGTGATTAGAATAAGCATTGTGATGCACAAAATATCCTAAATGTTAATTAATGACACAAACGCGCTTATCGGGTGAACTACATTCCTTAAGTACGAAAAGTGATTAGATTAAGCTTTGGGATGCACAAAATGACGTAAATGTTCATCCAATGACACAAATGCACATATTGCAAGAACTACATCCTTAAGTACGAAAAGTGATTAGAATAAGCATTGGGATGCACAAAATGACCTAAATGTTAAATTAACGACACAAACGCGATTATTGGATGAACTACATTCCTTAAGTACGAAAAGTGATTAGAATAAGCCTTGGGATGCACAAAATGACGTAAATGTTCATCCAATGACACAAATGCACTTATTGGATGAACTACATCCTTAAATACGAAAAGTGATTAGAATAAGCCTAGGGATGCACAAAATGACCTAAATGTTAAATTAATATCACAAACGCGCTTATTGGATGAACTACATTCCTTAAGTACGAAAAGTGATTAGATTAAGTCTTGGGATGCACAAAATGACGTAAATGTTCATCCAATGACACAAATGCACTTATTGGATGAACTTCATTCCTTAAGTAGGAAAAGTGTTTAGAATAAGCCTTGGGATGCACAAAATGACGTAAATGTTCATCCAATGACACAAATGCACTTATTGGAGGAAGTACATCCTTAAGTACGAAAAGTGATTGGAATAAGCCTTGGGATGCACAAAATGACCTAAATGTTAAATTAATGACACAAACGCGCTTATTGGATGAACTACATTCCTTAAGTACGAAAAGTGATTAGAATAAGCCTTGGGATGCACAAAATGACGTAAATGTTCATCCAATGACACAAATGCACTTATTGGATGAACTACATTCATTAAGTACGAAAAGTGATTAGAATAAGCATTGTGATGCACAAAATGTCCTAAATGTTAATAAATGACACAAACGCGCTTATCGGGTGAACTACATTCCTTAAGTACGAAAAGTGATTAGATTAAGCTTTGGGATGCACAAAATGACGTAAATGTTCATCCAATGACACAAATGCACTTTTTTTCAGGAACTACATCCTTAAGTACGAAAAGTGATTAGAATAAGCCTTGGGATGCACAAAATGACCTAAATGTTAAATTAATGACACAAACGCGATTATTGGATGAACTACATTCCTTAAGTACGAAAAGTGATTAGAATAAGCCTTGGGATGCACAAAATGACGTAAATGTTCATCCAATGACACAAATGCACTTATTGGATGAACTACATTCATTAAGTACGAAAAGTGATTAGAATAAGCATTGTGATGCACAAAATGTCCTAAATGTTAATTAATGACACAAACGCGCTTATCGGGTGAAGTACATTCCTTAAGTACGAAAAGTGATTAGATTAAGCCTTGGGATGCACAAAATGACGTAAATGTTCATCCAATGACACAAATGCACTTATTGGATGAACTACATCCTTAAGTACGAAAAGTGATTAGTATAAGCCTTGGGATGCACAAAATGACCTAAATGTTACATTAATGACACAAACGCGCTTATTGGATGAAGTACATTCCTTAAGTACGAAAAGTGATTAGATTAAGCCTTGGGATGCACAAAATGACGTAAATGTTCATCCAATGACACAAATGCACTTATTGGATGAACTACATCCTTAAGTACGAAAAGTGATTAGAATAAGCCTTGGGATGCCTAAAATGAACTAAATGTTAAATTAATGACACAAACGCGCTTATTGGATGAACTACATTCCTTAAGTACGAAATGTGATTAGATTAAGCCTTGGGATGCACAAAATGACGTAAATATTTATCCAATGACACAAATGCAATTATTGGATGGACTTCATTCCTTAAGACCGAAAAGTTATTAGAATAAGCCTTGGGATGCACAAAATGACGTAAATGTTCATCCAATGACACAAATGCACTTATTGGATGAACTACATTCATTAAGTACGAAAAGTGATTAGAATAAGCATTGTGATGCACAAAATGTCCTAAATGTTAATAAATGACACAAACGCGCTTATCGGGTGAACTACATTACTTAAGTACGAAAAGTGATTAGATTAAGCTTTGGGATGCACAAAATGACGTAAATGTTCATCCAATGACACAAATGCACTTATTGGAGGAACTACATCCTTAAGTACGAAAAGTGATTAGAATCAGCCTTGGGATGCACAAAATGACCTAAATGTTAAATTAATGACACAAACGCGCTTATTGGATGAAGTACATTCCTTAAGTACGAAAAGTGATTAGATTAAGCCTTGGGATGCACAAAATGACGTAAATGTTCATCCAATGACACAAATGCACTTATTGGATGAACTACATCCTTAAGTACGAAAAGTGATTAGAATAAGCCTTGGGATGCACAAAATGACCTAAATGTCAAATTAATGACACAAACGCGCTAATTGGATGAAGTACATTCCTTAAGTACGAAAAGTGATTAGATTAAGCCTTGGGATGCACAAAATGACGTAAATGTTCATCCAATGACACAAATGCACTTATTGGATGAACTACATCCTTAAGTACGAAAAGTGATTAGAATAAGCCTTGGGATGCACAAAATGACCTAAATGTTAAATTAATGACACAAACGCGCTAATTGGATGAAGTACATTCCTTAAGTACGAAAAGTGATTAGATTAAGCCTTGGGATGCACAAAATGACGTAAATGTTCATCCAATGACACAAATGCACTTATTGGATGAACTACATCCTTAAGTACGAAAAGTGATTAGAATAAGCATTGTGATGCACAAAATGTCCTAAATGTTAATTAATAACACAAACGCGCTTATCGGGTGAACTACATTCCCTAAGTACGAAAAGTGATTAGATTAAGCTTTGGGATGCACAAAATGACGTAACTGTTCATCCAATGACACAAATGCACTTATTGGAGGAACTACATCCTTAAGTTGGAAAAGTGATTAGAATAAGCCTTGGGATACACAAAATGACGTAAATGTTCATCAAATGACACAAATGCACTTATTGGATGAACTACATCCTTAAGTACGAAAAGTGATTAGAATAAGCCTTGGGATGCACAAAATGACCTAAATGTTAAATTAATGACACAAACGCGCTTATTGGATGAAGTACATTCCTTAAGTACGAAAAGTGATTAGAATAAGCCTTGGGATGCACAAAATGACGTAAATGTTCATCCAATGACACAAATGCGCTTATTGGACGAAATACATTCATTATGTACGAAAAGTGATTAGATTAAGCCTTGGGATGCACAAAATGACGTAAATGTTTATCCAATGACACAAATGCACTTATTGGATGAACTTCATTCCTTAAGTACGAAAAGTGATTAGAATAAGCCTGGGGGTGCACAAAATGACCTAAATGTTAAATTAATATCACAAACGCGCTTATTGGATGAACTGCATTCCTTAAGTACGAAAAGTGATTAGATTAAGTCTTGGGATGCACAAAATGACGTATATGTTCATCCAATGACACAAATGCACTTATTGGATGAACTTCATTCCTTAAGTACGAAAAGTGATTAGAATAAGCCTTGGGATGCACAAAATGACGTAAATGTTCATCCAATGACACAAATGCACTTACTGGATGAACTACATTCATTAAGTACGAAAAGTGATTAGATTAAGCCTTGGGATGCACAAAATGACGTAAATGTTCATCCAATGACACAAATGCACTTATTGGATGAACTTCATTCCTTAAGTACGAAAAGTGATTAGAATAAGCCTTGGGATGCACAAAATCACCTAAATGTTAAATTAATGACACAAACGCGCTAATTGGATGAAGTACATTCCTTAAGTACGAAAAGTGATTAGATTAAGCCTTGGGATGCACAAAATGACGTAAATGTTCATCCAATGACACAAATGCACTTATTGGATGAACTACATCCTTAAGTACGAAAAGTGATTAGAATAAGCCTTGGGATGCACAAAATGACCTAAATGTTAAATTAATGACAGAAACGCGCTAATTGGATGAAGTACATTCCTTAAGTACGAAAAGTGATTAGATTAAGCCTTGGGATGCACAAAATGACGTAAATGTTCATCCAATGACACAAATGCACTTATTGGATGAACTACATCCTTAGTACGAAAAGTGATTAGAATAAGCATTGTGATGCACAAAATGTCCTAAATGTTAATTAATGACACAAACGCGCTTATCGGGTGAACTACATTCCCTAAGTACGAAAAGTGATTAGATTAAGCTTTGGGATACACAAAATGACGTAAATGTTCATCAAATGACACAAATGCACTTATTGGATGAACTACATCCTTAAGTACGAAAAGTGATTAGAATAAGCCTTGGGATGCACAAAATGACCTAAATGTTAAATTAATGACACAAACGCGCTAATTGGATGAAGTACATTCCTTAAGTACGAAAAGTGATTAGATTAAGCCTTGGGATGCACAAAATGACGTAAATGTTCATCCAATGACACAAATGCACTTACTGGATGAACTACATTCATTAAGTACGAAAAGTGATTAGATTAAGCCTTGGGATGCACAAAATGACGTAAATGTTCATCCAATGACACAAATGCACTTATTGGATGAACTTCATTCCTTAAGTACGAAAAGTGATTAGAATAAGCCTTGGGATGCACAAAATGACCTAAATGTTCATCCAATGACACAAATGCACTTATTGGATGAACTACATTCATTAAGTACGAAAAGTGATTAGAATAAGCATTGTGATGCACAAAATGTCCTAAATGTTAATTAATGACACAAACGCGCTTATCGGGTGAACTACATTCCTTAAGTACGAAAAGTGATTAGATTATGCTTTGGGATGCACAAAATGACGTAAATGTTCATCCAATGACACAAATGCACATATTGCAGGAACTACATCCTTAAGTACGAAAAGTGATTAGAATAAGCCTTGGGATGCACAAAATGACCTAAATGTTAAATTAATGACACAAACGCGCTTATTAGATGAACTACAGTCCTTAAGTACGAAAAGTGATTAGATTAAGCCTTGGGATGCACAAAATGACGTAAATGTTTATCCAATGACACAAATGCACTTATTGGATGAACTTCATTCCTTAAGTACGAAAAGTGATTAGAATAAGCCTTGGGATGCACAAAATGACCTAAATGTTCATCCAATGACACAAATGCACTTATTGGATGAACTACATTCATTAAGTACGAAAAGTGATTTGAATAAGCATTGTGATGCACAAAATGTCCTAAATGTTAATTAATGACACAAACGCGCTTATCGGGTGAACTACATTCCTTAAGTACGAAAAGTGATTAGATTAAGCTTTGGGATGCACAAAATGACGTAAATGTTCATCCAATGACACAAATGCACTTATTGGATGAACTACATTCATTAAGTACGAAAAGTGATTAGAATAAACATTGTGATGCACAAAATGTCCTAAATGTTAATTAATGACACAAACGCGCTTATCGGGTGAACTACATTCCTTAAGTACGAAAAGTGATTAGATTAAGCTTTGGGATGCACAAAATGACGTAAATGTTCATCCAATGACACAAATGCACTTATTGGAGGAACTACATCCTTAAGTACGAAAAGTGATTAGTATAAGCCTTGGGATGCACAAAATGACCTAAATGTTAAATTAATGACACAAACGCGCTTATTGGATGAACTACATTCCTTAAGTCCGAAAAGTGATTAGATTAAGCCTTGGGATGCACAAAATGACGTAAATGTTTATCCAATGACACAAATGCAATTATTGGATGAACTTCATTCCTTAAGTACGAAAAGTGATTAGAATAAGCCTTGGGATGCACAAAATGACGTAAATGTTCATCCAATGACACAAATGCACTTATTGGATGAACTACATTCATTAAGTACGAAAAGTGATTAGAATAAGCATTGTGATGCACAAAATGTCCTAAATGTTAATTAATGACACAAACGCGCTTATCGGGTGAACTACATTCCTTAAGTACGAAAAGTGATTAGATTAAGCTTTGGGATGCACAAAATGACGTAAATGTTTATCCAATGACACAAATGCACTTATTGGAGGCACTACATCCTTAAGTACGAAAAGTGATTAGAATAAGCCTTGGGATGCACAAAATGACCTAAATGTTAAATTAATGACACAAACGCGCTTATTGGATGAAGTACATTCCTTAAGTACGAAAAGTGATTAGATTAAGCCTTGGGATGCACAAAATGACGTAAATGTTCATCCAATGACACAAATGCACTTATTGGATGAACTACATCCTTAAGTACGAAAAGTGATTAGAATAAGCCTTGGGATGCATAAAATGACCTAAATGTTAAATTAATGACACAAACGCGCTTATTGGATGAACTACATTCCTTAAGTACGAAATGTGATTAGATTAAGCCTTGGGATGCACAAAATGACGTAAATATTTATCCAATGACACAAATGCAATTATTGGATGGACTTCATTCCTTAAGTACGAAAAGTGATTAGAATAATCCTTGGGATGCACAAAATGACGTAAATGTTCATCCAATGACACAAATGCACTTATTGGATGAACTACATTCATTAAGTACGAAAAGTGATTAGAATAAGCATTGTGATGCACAAAATGTCCTAAATGTTAATTAATGACACAAACGCGCTTATCGGGTGAACTACATTCCTTAAGTACGAAAAGTGATTAGATTAAGCTTTGGGATGCACAAAATGACGTAAATGTTCATCCAATGACACAAATGCACTTATTGGAGGCACTACATCCTTAAGTACGAAAAGTGATTAGAATAAGCCTTGGGATGCACAAAATGACGTAAATGTTAAATTAATGACACAAACGCGCTTATTGGATGAACTTCATTCCTTAAGTACGAAAAGTGATTAGATTAAGCCTTGGGATGCACAAAATGACGTAAATGTTCATCCAATGACACAAATGCACTTATTGGATGAACTACATTCATTAAGTACGAAAAGTGATTAGAATAAGCATTGTGATGCACAAAATGTCCTAAATGTTAATTAATGACACAAACGCGCTTATCGGGTGAACTACATTCCCTAAGTACGAAAAGTGATTAGATTAAGCTTTGGGATGCACAAAATGACTTAAATGTTCATCCAACGACACAAATGCACTTATTGGAGGAACTACATCCTTAAGTACGAAAAGTGATTAGAATAAGCCTTGGGATGCACAAAATGACCTAAATGTTAAATTAATGACACAAACGCGCTTATTAGATGAACTACAGTCCTTAAGTACGAAAAGTGATTAGATTAAGCATTGGGATGCACAAAATGACGTAAATGTTCATCCAATGACACAAATGCACTTATTGGATGAACTACATCCTTAAGTACGAAAAGTGATTAGAATAAGCCTGGGGATGCACAAAATGACGTAAATGTTCATCCAATGACACAAATGCACTTATTGGATGAACTTCATTCCTTAAGTACGAAAAGTGATTAGAATAAGCATTGTGATGCACAAAATGTCCTAAATGTTAATTAATGACACAAACGCGCTTATCGGGTGAACTACATTCCCTAAGTACGAAAAGTGATTAGATTAAGCTTTGGGATGCACAAAATGACTTAAATGTTCATCCAATGACACAAATGCACTTATTGGAGGAACTACATCCTTAAGTACGAAAAGTGATTAGAATAAGCCTTGGGATGCACAAAATGACCTAAATGTTAAATTAATGACACAAACGCGCTTATCGGGTGAAGTACATTCCTTAAGTACGAAAAGTGATTAGATTAAGCCTTGGGATGCACAAAATGACGTAAATGTTCATCCAATGACACAAATAAACTTATTGGATGAACTACATCCTTAAGTACGAAAAGTGATTAGAATAAGCCTTGGGATGCACAAAATGACCTAAATGTTAAATTAATGACACAAACGCGCTTATTAGATGAACTACAGTCCTTAAGTACGAAAAGTGATTAGATTAAGCCTTGGGATGCACAAAATGACGTAAATGTTCATCCAATGACACAAATGCACTTATTGGAGGAACTACATCCTTAACTACGAAAAGTGATTAGAATAAGCCTTGGGATGCACAAAATGACCTAAATGTTAAATTAATGACACAAACGCGATTATTGGATGAACTACATTCCTTAAGTACGAAAAGTGATTAGATTAAGCCTTGGGATGCACAAAATGACGTAAATGTTCATCCAATGACACAAATGCACTTATTGGATGAACTACATCCTTAAGTACGAAAAGTGATTAGAATAAGCCTTGGGATGCACAAAATGACCTAAATGTTAAATTAATGACACAAACGCGCTTATCGGGTGAACTACATTCCTTAAGTACGAAAAGTGATTAGATTAAGCTTTGGGATGCACAAAATGACGTAAATGTTCATCCAATGACACAAATGCACTTATTGGAGGAACTACATCCTTAAGTACGAAAAGTGATTAGAGTAAGCCTTGGGATGCACAAAATGACCTAAATGTTAAATTAATGACACAAACGCGCTTATTGGATGAAGTACATTCCTTAAGTACGAAAAGTGATTAGATTAAGCCTTGGGATGCACAAAATGACGTAAATGTTCAACGAATGAGACAAATGCACTTATTGGATGAACTACATCCTTAAGTACGAAAAGTGATTAGAATAAGCCTTGGGATGCACAAAATGACCTAAATGTTAAATTAATGACACAAACGCGCTTATTGGATGAAGTACATTCCTTAAGTACGAAAAGTGATTAGAATAAGCCTTGGGATGCACAAAATGACGTAAATGTTCATCCAATGACACAAATGCACTTATTGGAGGAACTACATCCTTAAGTACGAAAAGTGATTAGAGTAAGCCTTGGGATGCACAAAATGACCTAAATGTTAAATTAATGACACAAACGCGCTTATTGAATGAAGTACATTCCTTAAGTACGAAAAGTGATTAGATTAAGCTTTGGGATGCACAAAATGACGTAAATGTTCATCCAATGACACAAATGCACTTATTGGATGAACTTCATCCTTAAGTACGAAAAGTGATTAGAATAAGCCTTGGGATGCACAAAATGACCTAAATGTTAAATTAATGACACAAACGCGCTATTGGATTAACTACATTCCTTAAGTACGAAAAGTGATTAGATGAAGCCTTGGGATGCACAAAATGACGTAAATGTTTATCCAATGACACAAATGCACTTATTGGATGAACTTCATTCCTTAAGTACGAAAAGTGATTAGAATAAGCCTTGGGATGCACAAAATGACGTAAATGTTCATCCAATGACACAAATGCACTTATTGGATGAACTACATTCATTAAGTACGAAAAGTGATTAGAATAAGCCTTGGGATGCACAAAATGACCTAAATGTTAAATTAATGACACAAACGCGCTTATTGGATGAACTACATTCCTTAAGTACGAAAAGTGATTAGAATAAGCCTTGGGATGCACAAAATGACGTAAATGTTTATCCAATGACACAAATGCACTTATTGGATGAATTTCATTCCTTAAGTACGAAAAGTGATTAGAATAAGCCTTGGGATGCAGAAAATGACGTAAATGTTCATCCAATGACACAAATGCACTTATTGGATGAACTACATCCTTAAGTACGAAAAGTGGTTAGAATAAGCCTTGGGATGCACAAAATGACCTAAATCTTAAATTAATGACACAAACGCGCTTATTGGATGAAATACATTCCTTAAGTACGAAAAGTGATTAGATTAAGCCTTGGGATGCACAAAATGACGTAAATGTTCATCCAATGACACAAATGCACTTATTGGATGAACTTCATTCCTTAAGTACGAAAAGTGATTAGAATAAGCCTTGGGATGCACAAAATGACGTAAATGTTCATCCAATGACACAAATGCACTTACTGGATGAACTACATTCATTAAGTACAAAAAGTGATTAGATTAAGCCTTGGGATGCACAAAATGACGTAAATGTTCATCCAATGACACAAATGCACTTATTGGATGAACTACATTCATTAAGTACGAAAAGTGATTAGAATAAGCCTTGGGATGCACAAAATGACGTAAATGTTCATCCAATGACACAAATCCACTTACTGGATGAACTACATTCATTAAGTATGAAAAGTGATTAGATTAAGCCTTGGGATGCACAGAATGACGTAAATGTTCATCCAATGACACAAATGCACTTATTGGATGAACTACATTCATTAAGTACGAAAAGTGATTAGAATAAGCATTGTGATGCACAAAATGTCCTAAATGTTAATTAATGACACAAACGCGCTTATCGGGTGAACTACATTCCCTAAGTACGAAAAGTGATTAGATTAAGCCTTGGGATGCACAAAATGACGTAAATGTTCATCCAATGACACAAATGCACTTATTGGATGAACTACATCCTTAAGTACGAAAAGTGATTAGAATAAGCCTTGGGATGCACAAAATGACCTAAATGTTAAATTAATGACACAATTGCGCTTATTAGATGAACTACAGTCCTTAAGTACGAAAAGTGATTAGATTAAGCCTTGGGATGCACAAAATGACGTAAATGTTTATCCAATGACACAAATGCACTTATTGGATGAACTTCATTCCTTAAGTACGAAAAGTGATTAGAATAAGCCTTGGGATGCACAAAATGACGTAAATGTTCATCCAATGACACAAATGCACTTATTGGATGAACTTCATTCCTTAAGTACGAAAAGTGATTAGATTAAGCATTGGGATGCACAAAATGACGTAAATGTTCATCCAATGACATAAATGCGCTTATTGGATGCACTACATTCATTAAGTACGAAAAGTGATTAGAATAAGCATTGTGATGCACAAAATGTCCTAAATGTTAATTAATGACACAAACGCGCTTATCGGGTGAACTACATTCCTTAAGTACGAAAAGTGATTAGATTAAGCTTTGGGATGCACAAAATGACGTAAATGTTCATCCAATGACACAAATGCACATATTGCAGGAACTACATCCTTAAGTACGAAAA
>JBBPBO010000003.1:29813806-29832472 GCA_037974295.1 Cicer cuneatum
TGAACTACATTCCCTAAGTACGAAAAGTGATTAGATTAAGCCTTGGGATGCACAAAATGACGTAAATGTTCATCCAATGACACAAATGCACTTATTGGATGAACTACATCCTTAAGTACGAAAAGTGATTAGAATAAGCCTTGGGATGCACAAAATGACCTAAATGTTAAATTAATGACACAAACGCGCTTATTAGATGAACTACAGTCCTTAAGTACGAAAAGTGATTAGATTAAGCCTTGGGATGCACAAAATGATGTAAATGTTTATCCAATGACACAAATGCACTTATTGGATGAACTTCATTCCTTAAGTACGAAAAGTGATTAGAATAAGCCTTGGGATGCACAAAATGACGTAAATGTTCATCCAATGACACAAATGCACTTATTGGATGAACTACATTCATTAAGTACGAAAAGTGATTAGAATAAGCATTGTGATGCACAAAATGTCCTAAATGTTAATTAATGACACAAACGCGCTTATCGGGTGAACTACATTCCTTAAGTACGAAAAGTGATTAGATTAAGCTTTGGGATGCACAAAATGACGTAAATGTTCATCCAATGACACAAATGCACTTATTGGATGAACTACATTCATTAAGTACGAAAAGTGATTAGAATAAGCATTGTGATGCACAAAATGTCCTAAATGTTAATTAATGACACAAACGCGCTTATCGGGTGAACTACATTCCTTAAGTACGAAAAGTGATTAGATTAAGCTTTGGCATGCACAAAATGACGTAAATGTTCATCCAATGACACAAATGCACATATTGCAGGAACTACATCCTTAAGTACGAAAAGTGATTAGAATAAGCCTTGGGATGCACAAAATGACCTAAATGTTAAATTAATGACACAAACGCGATTATTGGATGAACTACATTCCTTAAGTACGAAAAGTGATTAGAATAAGCCTTGGGATGCACAAAATGACGTAAATGTTCATCCCATGACACAAATGCACTTATTGGAGGAACTACATCCTTAAGTACGAAAAGTGATTAGAATAAGCCTTGGGATGCACAAAATGACCTAAATATTAAATTAATGACACAAACGCACTTATTGGATGAAGTACAGTCCTTAAGTACGAAAAGTGATTAGATTAAGCCTTGGGCTGCACAAAATGACGTAAATGTTTATCCAATGACACAAATGCACTTATTGGATGAACTACATCCTTAAGTACGAAAAGTGATTAGAATAAGCCTTGGGATGCACAAAATGACCTAAATGTTAAATTAATGACACAAACGCGCTTATTGGATGAACTACATTCCTTAAGTACGAAAAGTGATTAGAATAAGCCTTGGGATGCACAAAATGACCTAAATGTTAAATTCATGACACAAACGCGATTATTGGATGAACTACATTCCTTAAGTACGAAAAGTGATTAGAATAAGCCTTGGGATGCACAAAATGACGTAAATGTTCATCCAATCACACAAATGCACTTATTGGAGGAACTACATCCTTAAGTACGAAAATTGATTAGAATAAGCCTTGGGATGCACAAAATGACCTAAATGTTAAATTAATGACACAAACGCGCTTATTGGATGAAGTACAGTCCTTAAGTACGAAAAGTGATTAGATTAAGCCTTGGGATGCACAAAATGACGTAAATGTTTATCCAATGACACAAATGCACTTATTGGATGAACTTCATTCCTTAAGTACGAAAAGTGATTAGAATAAGCCTTGGGATGCACAAAATGACGTAAATGTTCATCCAATGACATAAATGCGCTTATTGGATGAACTACATTCATTAAGTACGAAAAGTGATTAGAATAAGCATTGTGATGCACAAAATGTCCTAAATGTTAATTAATGACACAAACGCGCTTATCGGGTGAACTACATTCCTTAAGTACAAAAAGTGATTAGAATAAGCCTTGGGATGCACAAAATGACGTAAATGTTCATCCAATGACACAAATGCACTTATTGGATAAACTACATTCATTAAGTACGAAAAGTGATTAGAATAAGCATTGTGATGCACAAAATGTCCTAAATGTTAATTAATGACACAAACGCGCTTATCGGGTGAACTACATTCCTTAAGTACGAAAAGTGATTAGATTAAGCTTTGGGATGCACAAAATGACGTAAATGTTCATCCAATGACACAAATGCACTTATTGGAGGAACTACATCCTTAAGTACGAAAAGTGATTAGAATAAGCCTTGGGATGCAAAAAATGACCTAAATGTTAAATTAATGACACAAACGCGCTTATTGGATGAAGTACATTCCTTAAGTACGAAAAGTGATTAGATTAAGCCTTGGGATGCACAAAATGACGTAAATGTTCATCCAATGACACAAATGCACTTATTGGATGAACTACATTCATTAAGTATGAAAAGTGATTTGATTAAGCATTGGGATGCACAAAATGTCCTAAATGTTAATTAATGACACAAACGCGCTTATCGGGTGAACTACATTCCTTAAGTACGAAAAGTGGTTAGATTAAGCTTTGGGATGCACAAAATGACGTAAATGTTCATCCAATGACACAAATGCACTTATTGGAGGCACTACATCCTTAAGTACGAAAAGTGATTGGAATAAGCCTTGGGATGCACAAAATGACCTAAATGTTAAATTAATGACACAAACGCGCTTATTGGATGAAGTACATTCCTTAAGTACGAAAAGTGATTAGATTAAGCCTTGGGATGCACAAAATGACGTAAATGTTCATCCAATGACACAAATGCACTTATTGGATGAACTACATCCTTAAGTACGAAAAGTGATTAGAATAAGCCTTGGGATGCACAAAATGACCTAAATGTTAAATTAATGACACAAACGCGCTTATTGGATGAAGTACATTCCTTAAGTACGAAAAGTGATTAGATTAAGCCTTGGAATGCACAAAATGACGTAAATGTTCATCCAATGACACAAAAGCACTTATTGGATGAACTACATCCTTAAGTACCAAAAGTGATTAGAATAAGCCTTGGGATGCACAAAATGACCTAAATGTTAAATTAATGACACAAACGCGCTTATTGGATGAACTACATTCCCTAAGTACGAAAAGTGATTAGATTAAGCCTTGGGATACACAAAATGACGTAAATGTTTATCAAATGACACAAATGCACTTATTGGATGAACTTCATTCCTTAAGTACGAAAAGTGATTAGAATAAGCCTTGGGATGCACAAAATGACGTAAATGTTCATCCAAGGACACAAATGCACTTATTGGAAGAACTACATTCATTAAGTACGAAAAGTGATTAGAATAAGCATTGTGATGCACAAAATGTCCTAAATGTTAATTAATGACACAAACGCGCTTATCGGGTGAACTACATTCCTTAAGTACGAAAAGTGATTAGATTAAGCTTTGGGATGCACAAAATGACGTAAATGTTCATCCAATGACACAAATGCACATATTGCAGGAACTACATCCTTAAGTACGAAAATTGATTAGAATAAGCATTGGGATGCACAAAATGACCTAAATGTTAAATTAATGACACAAACGCGATTATTGGATGAACTACATTCCTTAAGTACGAAAAGTGATTAGAATAAGCCTTGGGATGCACAAAATGACGTAAATGTTCATCCAATGACACAAATGCACTTATTGGATGAACTACATCCTTAAGTACGAAAAGTGATTAGAATAAGCCTGGGGATGCACAAAATGACCTAAATGTTAAATTAATATCACAAACGCGCTTATTGGATGAACTACATTCCTTAAGTACGAAAAGTGATTAGATTAAGTCTTGGGATGCACAAAATGACGTAAATGTTCATCCAATGACACAAATGCACTTATTGGATGAACTTCATTCCTTAAGTACGAAAAGTGATTAGAATAAGCATTGTGATGCACAAAATGTCCTAAATGTTAATTAATGACACAAACGCGCTTATCGGGTGAACTACATTCCCTAAGTACGAAAAGTGATTAGATTAAGCCTTGGGATGCACAAAATGACGAAAATGTTCATCCAATGACACAAATGCACTTATTGGATGAACTACATCCTTAAGTACGAAAAGTGATTAGAATAAGCCTTGGGATGCACAAAATGACCTAAATGTTAAATTAATGACACAATTGCGCTTATTAGATGAACTACAGTTCTTAAGTACGAAAAGTGATTAGATTAAGCCTTGGGATGCACAAAATGACGTAAAAGTTTATCCAATGACACAAATGCACTTATTGGATGAACTTCATTCCTTAAGTACGAAAAGTGATTAGAATAAGCCTTGGGATGCACAAAATGACGTAAATGTTCATCCAATGACACAAATGCACTTATTGGATGAACTATATTCATTAAGTACGAAAAGTGATTAGAATAAGCATTGTGATGCACAAAATGTCCTAAATGTTAATTAATGACACAAACGCGCTTATCGGGTGAACTTCATTCCTTAAGTACGAAAAGTGATTAGATTAAGCTTTGGGATGCACAAAATGACGTAAATGTTCATCCAATGTCACAAATGCACATATTGCAGGAACTACATCCTTAAGTACGAAAAGTGATTAGAATAAGCCTTGGGATTCACAAAATGACCTAAATGTTAAATTAATGACACAAACGCGATTATTGGATGAACTACATTCCTTAAGTACGAAAAGTGATTAGAATAAGCCTTGGGATGCACAAAATGACGTAAATGTTAATCCAATGAGACAAATGCACTTATTGGAGGAACTACATCCTTAAGTACGAAAAGTGATGAGAATAAGCCTTGGGATGCACAAAATGACCTAAATGTTAAATTAATGACACAAACGCACTTATTGGATGAAGTACATTCCTTAAGTACGAAAAGTGATTAGATTAAGCATTGGGATGCACAAAATGACGTAAATGTTCATCCAATGACACAAATGCGCTTATTGGATGAACTACATTCATTAAGTACGAAAAGTGATTAGAATAAGCATTGTGATGCACAAAATGACGTAAATGTTCATCCAATGACACAAATGCACTTATTGGATGAACTACATCCTTAAGTACGAAAAGTGATTAGAATAAGCCTGGGGATGCACAAAATGACCTAAATGTTAAATTAATATCACAAACGCGCTTATTGGATGAACTACATTCCTTAAGTACGAAAAGTGATTAGAATAAGCATTGCGATGCACAAAATGTCCTAAATGTTAATTAATGACACAAACGCGCTTATCGGGTGAACTTCATTCCTTAAGTACGAAAAGTGATTAGATTAAGCTTTGGGATGCACAAAATGACGTAAATGTTCATCCAATGTCACAAATGCACATATTGCAGGAACTACATCCTTAAGTACGAAAAGTGATTAGAATAAGCCTTGGGATTCACAAAATGACCTAAATGTTAAATTAATGACACAAACGCGATTATTGGATGAACTACATTCCTTAAGTACGAAAAGTGATTAGAATAAGCCTTGGGATGCACAAAATGACGTAAATGTTAATCCAATGACACAAATGCACTTATTGGAGGAACTACATCCTTAAGTACGAAAAGTGATTAGAATAAGCCTTGGGATGCACAAAATGACCTAAATGTTAAATTAATGACACAAACGCGCTTATTGGATGAAGTACATTCCTTAAGTACGAAAAGTGATTAGATTAAGCATTGGGATGCACAAAATGACGTAAATGTTCATCCAATGACACAAATGCACTTATTGGATAAACTACATTCATTAAGTACGAAAAGTGATTAGAATAAGCATTGTGATGCACAAAATGTCCTAAATGTTAATTAATGACACAAACGCGCTTATCGGGTGAACTACATTCCTTAAGTACGAAAAGTGATTAGATTAAGCTTTGGGATGCACAAAATGACGTAAATGTTCATCCAATGACACAAATGCACTTATTGGATGAACTTCATTCCTTAAGTACGAAAAGTGATTAGAATAAGCCTTGGGATGCACAAAATGACCTAAATGTTAAATTAATGACACAAACGCGCTTATTGGATGAAGTACATCCCTTAAGTACGAAAAGTGATTAGAATAAGCCTTGGGTTGCACAAAATGACGTAAATGTTCATCCAATGACACAAATGCACTTATTGGATGAACTACATTCCTTAAGTACGAAAGGTGATTAGATTAAGCTTTGGGATGCACAAAATGACGTAAATGTTCATCCAATGACACAAATGCACTTATTGGATGAACTTCATTCCTTAAGTACGAAAAGTGATTAGAATAAGCCTTGGGATGCACAAAATGACGTAAATGTTCATCCAATGACACAAATGCACTTATTGGAGGAACTACATCCTTAAGTACGAAAAGTGATTAGAATAAGCCTTGGGATGCACAAAATGACCTAAATGTTAAATTAATGACACAAACGCGCTTATTGGATGAAGTACAGTCCTTAAGTACGAAAAGTGATTAGATTAAGCTTTGGGATGCACAAAATGACGTAAATGTTCATCCAATGACACAAATGCACTTATTGGAGGAACTACATCCTTAAGTACGAAAAGTGATTAGAATAAGCCTTGGGATGCACAAAATGACCTAAATGTTAAATTAATGACACAAACGCACTTATTGGATGAAGTACATTCCTTAAGTACGAAAAGTGATTAGATTAAGCATTGGGATGCACAAAATGACGTAAATGTTCATCCAATGACACAAATGCGCTTATTGGATGAACTACATTCATTAAGTACGAAAAGTGATTAGAATAAGCATTGTGATGCACAAAATGACGTAAATGTTCATCCAATGACACAAATGCACTTATTGGATTAACTACATCCTTAAGTACGAAAAGTGATTAGAATAAGCCTGGGGATGCACAAAATGACCTAAATGTTAAATTAATATCACAAACGCGCTTATTGGATGAACTACATTCCTTAAGTACGAAAAGTGATTAGATTAAGTCCTGGGATGCACAAAATGACGTAAACGTTCATCCAATGACACAAATGCACTTATTGGATGAACTTCATTCCTTAAGTACGAAAAGTGATTAGAATAAGCGTTGGGATGCACAAAATGACGTAAATGTTCATCCAATGACACAAATGCACTTACTGGATGAACTACATTCATTAAGTACGAAAAGTGATTAGATTAAGCCTTGGGATGCACAAAATGACGTAAATGTTCATCCAATGACACAAATGCACTTATTGGCTGAACTACATTCATTAAGTACGAAAAGTGATTAGAATAAGCATTGTGATGCACAAAATGTCCTAAATGTTAATTAATGACACAAACGCGCTTATCGGGTGAACTACATTCCCTAAGTACGAAAAGTGATTAGATTAAGCCTTGGGATGCACAAAATGACGTAAATGTTCATCCAATGACACAAATGCACTTATTGGAGGAACTACATCCTTAAGTACGAAAAGTGATTAGAATAAGCCTTGGGATACACAAAATGACGTAAATGTTTATCAAATGACACAAATGCACTTATTGGATGAACTACATCCTTAAGTACGAAAAGTGATTAGAATAAGCCTTGGGATGCACAAAA
The DNA here is from genome assembly GCA_037974295.1 of Cicer cuneatum. Classification (NCBI taxonomy): domain Eukaryota; kingdom Viridiplantae; phylum Streptophyta; class Magnoliopsida; order Fabales; family Fabaceae; genus Cicer; species Cicer cuneatum. The sequence continues at coordinate 29,821,355 of JBBPBO010000003.1, forward strand.
TGACCTAAATGTTAAATTAATGACACAAACGCGCTTATTGGATGAAGTACATTCCTTAAGTACGAAAAGTGATTAGAATAAGCCTTGGGATGCACAAAATGACGTAAATGTTCATCCAATGACACAAATGCGCTTATTGGATGAACTACATTCATTATGTACGAAAAGTGATTAGAATAAGCATTGTGATGCACAAAATGTCCTAAATGTTAATTAATGACACAAACGCGCTTATCGGGTGAACTACATTCCTTAAGTACGAAAAGTGATTAGATTAAGCTTGGGGATGCCCAAAATGACGTAAATGTTCATCCAATGACACAAATGCACATATTGCAGGAACTACATCCTTAAGTACGAAAAGTGATTAGAATAAGCCTTGGGATGCACAAAATGACCTAAATGTTAAATTAATGACACAAACGCGCTTATTGGATGAAGTACATTCCTTAAGTACGAAAAGTGATTAGATTAAGCCTTGGGATGCACAAAATGACGTAAATGTTCATCCAATGACACAAATGCACTTATTGGATGAACTACATTCATTAAGTACGAAAAGTGATTAGAATAAGCATTGTGATGCACAAAATGTCCTAAATGTTAATTAATGACACAAACGCGCTTATCGGGTGAACTACATTCCCTAAGTACGAAAAGTGATTAGATTAAGCTTTGGGATGCACAAAATGACGTAAATGTTCATCGAATGACACAAATGCACTTATTGGAGGAACTACATCCTTAAGTACGAAAAGTGATTAGAATAAGCCTTGGGATGCACAAAATGACCTAAATGTTAAATTAATGACACAAACGCGCTTATTGGATGAAGTACATTCCTTAACTACGAAAAGTGATTAGATTAAGCCTTGGGATGCACAAAATGACGTAAATGTTCATCCAATGACACAAATGCACTTATTGGATGAACTACATCCTTAAGTACCAAAAGTGATTAGAATAAGCCTTGGGATGCACAAAATGACGTAAATGTTCATCCAATGACACAAATGCACTTATTGGATGAACTACATTCATTAAGTACGAAAAGTGATTAGAATAAGCATTGTGATGCACAAAATGTCCTAAATGTTAGTTAATGACACAAACGCGCTTATCGGGTGAACTACATTCCTTAAGTACGAAAAGTGATAGATTAAGCCTTGGGATGCACAAAATGACGTAAATGTTCATCCAATGACACAAATGCACTTATTGGATGAACTACATTCATTAAGTACGAAAAGTGATTAGAATAAGCATTGTGATGCACAAAATGTCCTAAATGTTAATTAATGACACAAACGCGCTTATCGGGTGAACTACATTCCTTAAGTACGAAAAGTGATTAGAATAAGCCTTGGGATGCACAAAATGACGTAAATGTTCATCCAATGACACAAATGCACTTATTGGATGAACTACATCCTTAAGTACGAAAAGTGATTAGAATAAGCCTGGGGATGCACAAAATGACCTAAATGTTAAATTAATATCACAAACGCGCTTATTGGATGAACTACATTCCTTAAGTACGAAAAGTGATTAGATGAAGTCTTGGGATGCACAAAATGACGTAAACGTTCATCCAATGACACAAATGCACTTATTGGATGAACTTCATTCCTTAAGTACGAAAAGTGATTAGAATAAGCCTTGGGATGCACAAAATGACGTAAATGTTCATCCAATGACACAAATGCACTTACTGGATGAACTACATTCATTAAGTACGAAAAGTGATTAGATTAAGCCTTGGGATGCACAAAATGACGTAAATGTTCATCCAATGACACAAATGCACTTATTGGCTGAACTACATTCATTAAGTACGAAAAGTGATTAGAATAAGCCTTGGGATGCACAAAATGACCTAAATGTTAAATTAATGACACAATTGCGCTTATTAGATGAACTACAGTCCTTAAGTACGAAAAGTGATTAGATTAAGCCTTGGGATGCACAAAATGACGTAAATGTTTATCCAATGACACAAATGCACTTATTGGATGAACTTCATTCCTTAAGTACGAAAAGTGATTAGAATAAGCCTTGGGATGCACAAAATGACGTAAATGTTCATCCAATGACACAAATGCACTTATTGGCTGAATTACATTCATTAAGTACGAAAAGTGATTAGAATAAGCATTGTGATGCACAAAATGTCCTAAATGTTAATTAATGACACAAACGCGCTTATCGGGTGAACTACATTCCCTAAGTACGAAAAGTGATTAGATTAAGCCTTGGGATGCACAAAATGACGTAAATGTTCATCCAATGACACAAATGCACTTATTGGATGAACTACATCCTTAAGTACGAAAAGTGATTAGAATAAGCCTTGGGATGCACAAAATGACCTAAATGTTAAATTAATATCACAAACGCGCTTATTGGATGAACTACATTCCTTAAGTACGAAAAGTGATTAGATTAAGTCTTCGGATGCACAAAATGACGTAAATGTTCATCCAATGACACAAATGCACTTATTGGATGAACTTCATTCCTTAAGTACGAAAAGTGATTAGAATAAGCATTGTGATGCACAAAATGTCCTAAATGTTAATTAATGACACAATCGCGCTTATCGGGTGAACTACATTCCTTAAGTACGAAAAGTGATTAGAATAAGCCTTTGGATGCACAAAATGACGTAAATGTTCATCCAATGACACAAATGCACTTATTGGAGGAACTACATCCTTAAGTACGAAAAGTGATTAGAATAAGCCTTGGGATGCACAAAATGACCTAAATGTTAAATTAATGACACAAACGCGCTTATTGGATGAAGTACAGTCCTTAAGTACGAAAAGTGATTAGATTAAGCCTTGGGATGCACAAAATGACGTAAATGTTTATCCAATGACACAAATGCACTTATTGGATGAACTTCATCCTTAAGTACGAAAAGTGATTAGAATAAGCCTTGGGATGCACAAAATGACCTAAATGTTAAATTAATGACACAAACGCGCTTATTGGATGAACTACATCCCTTAAGTACGAAAAGTGATTAGAATAAGCCTTGGGATGCACAAAATGACGTAAATGTTCATCCAATGACACAAATGCACTTATTGGAGGAACTACATCCTTAAGTACGAAAAGTGATTAGAATAAGCCTTGGGATGCACAAAATGACCTAAATGTTAAATTAATGACACAAACGCGCTTATTGGATGAACTACATTCCTTAAGTACGAAAAGTGATAAGATTAAGCCTTGGGATGCACAAAATGACGTAAATGTTTATCCAATGACACAAATGCACTTATTGGATGAACTTCATTCCTTAAGTACGAAAAGTGATTAGAATAAGCCTTGGGATGCACAAAATGACGTAAATGTTCATCCAATGACATAAATGCGCTTATTGGATGAACTACATTCATTAAGTACGAAAAGTGATTAGAATAAGCATTGTGATGCACAAAATGTCCTAAATGTTAAATTAATGACACAAACGCGCTTATTGGATGAAGTACATTCCTTAAGTACGAAAAGTGATTAGATTAAGCATTGGGATGCACTAAATGACGTAAATGTTCATCCAATGACACAAATGCACTTATTGGATGAACTACATCCTTAAGTACGAAAAGTGATTAGATTAAGCATTGGGATGCACAAAATGACCTAAATGTTAAATTAATGACACAAACGCGCTTATTGGATGAACTACATTCCTTAAGTACGAAAAGTGATTAGAATAAGCCTTGGGATGCACAAAATGACGTAAATGTTCATCCAATGACACAAATGCACTTATTGGAGGAACTAGATCCTTAAGTACGAAAAGTGATTGGAATAAGCCTTGGGATGCACAAAATGACCTAAATGTTAAATTAATGACACAAACGCGCTTATTGGATGAAGTACATTCCTTAAGTACGAAAAGTGATTAGATTAAGCCTTGGGATGCACAAAATGACGTAAATGTTCATCCAATGACACAAATGCACTTATTGGATGAACAACATTCATTAAGTACGAAAAGTGATTAGAATAAGCATTGTGATGCACAAAATGTCCTAAATGTTAATTAATGACACAAACGCGCTTATCGGGTGAACTACATTCCCTAAGTACGAAAAAGTGATTAGATTAAACTTTGGGATGCACAAAATGACGTAAATGTTCATCCAATGACACAAATGCACTTATTGGAGGAACTACATCCTTAAGTACGAAAAGTGATTAGAATAAGCCTTGGGATGCACAAAATGACCTAAATGTTAAATTAATGACACAAACGCGCTTATCGGGTGAACTACATTCCCTAAGTACGAAAAAGTGATTAGATTAAACTTTCGGATGCCCAAAATGACTTAAATGTTCAACCAATGACACAAATGCACTTATTGGAGGAACTACATCCTTAAGTACGAAAAGTGATTAGAATAAGCCTTGGGATGCACAAAATGACCTAAATGTTAAATTAATGACACAAACGCGCTTATCGGGTGAAGTACATTCCTTAAGTACGAAAAGTGATTAGATTAAGCCTTGGGATGCACAAAATGACGTAAATGTTCATCCAATGACACAAATGCACTTATTGGATGAACTACATCCTTAAGTACGAAAAGTGATTAGAATAAGCCTTGGGATGCACAAAATGGCCTAAATGTTAAATTAATGACACAAACGCGCTAATTGGATGAAGTACATTCCTTAAGTACGAAAAGTGATTAGATTAAGCCTTGGGATGCACAAAATGACGTAAATGTTCATCCAATGACACAAATGCACTTATTGGATGAACTACATCCTTAAGTACGAAAAGTGAATAGAATAAGCCTTGGGATGCACAAAATGACCTAAATGTTAAATTAATGACACAAACGCGCTTATTGGATGAAGTACATTCCTTAAGTACGAAAAGTGATTAGATTAAGCCTTGGGATGCACAAAATGACGTAAATGTTCATCCAATGACACAAATGCACTTATTGGATGAACTACATCCTTAAGTACGAAAAGTGATTAGAATAAGCCTTGGGATGCACAAAATGACCTAAATGTTAAATTAATGACACAAACGCGCTTATTGGATGAATTACATTCCTTAAGTCCGAAAAGTGATTAGATTAAGCCTTGGGATGCACAAAATGACGTAAATGTTTATCCAATGACACAAATGTAATTATTGGATGAACTTCATTCCTTAAGTACGAAAAGTGATTAGAATAAGCCTTGGGATGCACAAAATGACGTAAATGTTCATCCAATGACACAAATGCACTTATTGGATGAACTACATTCATTAAGTACGAAAAGTGATTAGAATAAGCCTTGGGATGCACAAAATGACCTAAATGTTAAATTAATGACACAAACGCGCTTATTGGATGAAGTACATTCCTTAAGTACGAAAAGTGATTAGAATAAGCCTTGGGATGCACAAAATGACGTAAATGTTCATCCAATGACACAAATGCACTTATTGGAGGAACTAGATCCTTAAGTACGAAAAGTGATTAGAATAAGCCTTGGGATGCACAAAATGACCTAAATGTTAAATTAATGACACAAACGCGCTTATCGGATGAAGTACATTCCTTAAGTACGAAAAGTGATTAGATTAAGCCTTGGGATGCACAAAATGACGTAAATGTTCATCCAATGACACAAATGCACTTATTGGATGAACTACATCCTTAAGTACGAAAAGTGATTAGATTAAGCATTGGGATGCACAAAATGACCTAAATGTTAAATTAATGACACAAACGCGATTATTGGATGAACTACATTCCTTAAGTACGAAAAGTGATTAGAATAAGCCTTGGGATGCACAAAATGACGTAAATGTTCATCCAATGACACAAATGCACATATTGCAGGAACTACATCCTTAAGTACGAAAAGTGATTAGAATAAGCCTTGGGATGCACTAAATGTTAAATTAATGACACAAATGCGATTATTGGATGAACTACATTCCTTAAGTACGAAAAGTGATTAGAATAAGCCTTGGGATGCACAAAATGACGTAAATGTTAATCCAATGACACAAATGCACTTATTGGAGGAACTACATCCTTAAGTACGAAAAGTGATTAGAATAAGCCTTGGGATGCACAAAATGACCTAAATGTTAAATTAATGACACAAACGCGCTTATTGGATGAAGTACATTCCTTAAGTACGAAAAGTGATTAGATTAAGCATTGGGATGCACAAAATGACGTAAATGTTCATCCAATGACACAAATGCACTTATTGGATGAACTACATCCTTAAGTACGAAAAGTGATTAGAATAAGCCTGCGGATGCACAAAATGACCTAAATGTTAAATTAATATCACAAACGCGCTTATTGGATGAACTACATTCCTTAAGTACGAAAAGTGATTAGATTAAGTCTTGGGATGCACAAAATGACGTAAACGTTCATCCAATGACACAAATGCACTTATTGGATGAACTTCATTCCTTAAGTACGAAAAGTGATTAGAATAAGCCTTGGGATGCACAAAATGACGTAAATGTTCATCCAATGACACAAATGCACTTATTGGAGGAACTAGATCCTTAAGTACGAAAAGTGATTAGAATAAGCCTTGGGATGCACAAAATGACCTAAATGTTAAATTAATGACACAAACGCGCTTATCGGATGAAGTACATTCCTTAAGTACGAAAAGTGATTAGATTAAGCATTGGGATGCACAAAATGACGTAAATGTTCATCCAATGACACAAATGCACTTATTGGATGAACTACATCCTTAAGTACGAAAAGTGATTAGAATAAGCCTGGGGATGCACAAAATGACCTAAATGTTAAATTAATATCACAAACGCGCTTATTGGATGAACTACATTCCTTAAGTACGAAAAGTGATTAGATGAAGTCTTGGGATGCACAAAATGACGTAAACGTTCATCCAATGACACAAATGCACTTATTGGATGAACTTCATTCCTTAAGTACGAAAAGTGATTAGAATAAGCCTTGGGATGCACAAAATGACGTAAATGTTCATCCAATGACACAAATGCACTTACTGGATGAACTACATTCATTAAGTACGAAAAGTGATTAGATTAAGCCTTGGGATGCACAAAATGACGTAAATGTTCATCCAATGACACAAATGCACTTATTGGAGGAACTACATCCTTAAGTACGAAAAGTGATTAGAATAAGCCTTGGGATGCACAAAATGACCTAAATGTTAAATTAATGACACAAACGCGCTTATCGGGTGAACTACATTCATTAAGTACAAAAAGTGATTAGAATAAGCCTTGGGATGCACAAAATGTCCTAAATGTTAATCCAATGACACAAATGCACTTATTGGATGAACTACATCCTTAAGTACGAAAAGTGATTAGAATAAGCCTTGGGATGCACAAAATGACCTAAATGTTAAATTAATGACACAAACGCGCTTATTGGATGAAGTACATTCCTTAAGTACGAAAAGTGATTAGATTAAGCCTTGGGATGCACAAAATGACGTAAATGTTCATCCAATGACACAAATGCACTTATTGGATGAACTACATTCATTAAGTACGAAAAGTGATTAGAATAAGCATTGTGATGCACAAAATGTCCTAAATGTTAATTAATGACACAAACGCGCTTATCTGGTGAACTACATTCCTTAAGTACGAAAAGTGATTAGATTAAGCTTTGGGATGCACAAAATGACGTAAATGTTCATCCAATGACACAAATGCACTTATTGGAGGAACTACATCCTTAAGTACGAAAAGTGATTAGAATAAGCCTTGGGATGCACAAAATGACCTAAATGTTAAATTAATGACACAAACGCGCTTATTGGATGAAGTACATTCCTTAAGTACGAAAAGTGATTAGATTAAGCCTTGGGATGCACAAAATGACGTAAATGTTCATCCAATGACACAAATGCACTTATTGGATGAACTACATCCTTAAGTACGAAAAGTGATTAGAATAAGCCTTGGGATGCACAAAATGACCTAAATGTTAAATTAATGACAGAAACGCGCTTATTGGATGAACTACATTCCTTAAGTACGAAAAGTTATTAGATTAAGCCTTGGGATGCATAAAATGACATAAATGTTTATCCAATGACACAAATGCACTTATTGGATGAACTACATTCATTAAGTACAAAAAGTGATTAGAATAAGCATTGTGATGCACAAAATGTCCTAAATGTTAATTAATGACACAAACGCGCTTATCGGGTGAACTACATTCCTTAAGTACGAAAAGTGATTAGATTAAGCTTTGGGATGCACAAAATGACGTAAATGTTCATCCAATGACACAAATGCACTTATTGGATGAACTACATTCGTTAAGTACAAAAAGTGATTAGAATAAGCATTGTGATGCACAAAATGTCCTAAATGTTAATTAATGACACAAACGCGCTTATCGGGTGAACTACATTCCTTAAGTACGAAAAGTGATTAGATTAAGCTTTGGGATGCACAAAATGACGTAAATGTTCATCCAATGACACAAATGCACTTATTGGAGGAACTACATCCTTAAGTACGAAAAGTGATTAGAATAAGCCTTGGGATGCACAAAATGACCTAAATGTTAAATTAATGACACAAACGCGCTTATTGGATGAAGTACATTCCTTAAGTACGAAAAGTGATTAGATTAAGCATTGGGATGCACAAAATGACGTAAATGTTCATCCAATGACACAAATGCACTTATTGGATGAACTACATCCTTAAGTACGAAAAGTGATTAGAATAAGCCTTGGGATTCACAAAATGACCTAAATGTTAAATTAATGACACAAACGCGCTTATTGGATGAACTACATTCCTTAAGTACGAAAAGTGATTAGAATAAGCCTTGGGATGCACAAAATGACGTAAATGTTCATCCAATGACACAAATGCACTTATTGAAGGAACTAGATCCTTAAGTACGAAAAGTGATTGGAATAAGCCTGGGGATGCACAAAATGACCTAAATGTTAAATTAATATCACAAACGCGCTTATTGGATGAACTACATTCCTTAAGTACGAAAAGTGATTAGATTAAGGCTTGGGATGCACAAAATGACGTAAATGTTCATCCAATGACACAAATGCACTTATTGGATGAACTTCATTCCTTAAGTACGAAAAGTGATTAGAATAAGCATTGTGATGCACAAAATGTCCTAAATGTTAATTAATGACACAAACGCGCTTATCGGGTGAACTACATTCCTTAAGTACGAAAAGTGATTAGATTAAGCTTTGGGATGCACAAAATGACGTAATTGTTCATCCAATGACACAAATGCACTTATTGGAGGAACTACATTCATTAAGTAAGAAAAGTGATTAGAATAAGCCTTGGGATGCACAAAATGACCTAAATGTTAAATTAATGACACAAACGCGCTTATTGGATGAACTACATTCCTTAAGTACGAAAACTGATTAGAATAAGCCTTGGGATGCACAAAATGACGTAAATGTTTATCCAATGACACAAATGCACTTATTGGATGAACTTCATTCCTTAAGTACGAAAAGTGATTAGAATAAGCCTTGGGATGCAGAAAATGACGTAAATGTTCATCCAATGACACAAATGCACTTATTGGATGAACTACATCCTTAAGTACGAAAAGTGATTAGAATAAGCCTTGGGATGCACAAAATGACCTAAATTTTAAATTAATGACACAAACGCGCTTATTGGATGAACTACATTCCTTAAGTACGAAAAGTGATTAGATTAAGCCTTGGGATGCACAAAATGACGTAAATGTTTATCCAATGACACAAATGCACTTATTGGATGAACTTCATCCTTAAGTACGAAAAGTGATTAGAATAAGCCTTGGGATGCACAAAATGACCTAAATGTTAAATTAATGACACAAACGCGCTTATTGGATGAAGTACATTCCTTAAGTACGAAAAGTGATTAGATTAAGCATTGGGATGCACAAAATGACGTAAATGTTCATCCAATGACACAAATGCACTTATTGGATGAACTACATTCATTAAGTACGAAAAGTGATTAGAATAAGCATTGTGATGCACAAAATGTCCTAAATGTTAATTAATGACACAAACGCGCTTATCGGGTGAACTACATTCCCTAAGTACGAAAAAGTGATTAGATTAAACTTTGGGATGCACAAAATGACGTAAATGTTCATCCAATGACACAAATGCACTTATTGGAGGAACTACATCCTTAAGTACGAAAAGTGATTAGAATAAGCCTTGGGATGCACAAAATGACCTAAATGTTAAATTAATGACACAAACGCGCTTATCGGGTGAACTACATTCCCTAAGTACGAAAAAGTGATTAGATTAAACTTTCGGATGCCCAAAATGACTTAAATGTTCAACCAATGACACAAATGCACTTATTGGAGGAACTACATCCTTAAGTACGAAAAGTGATTAGAATAAGCCTTGGGATGCACAAAATGACCTAAATGTTAAATTAATGACACAAACGCGCTTATCGGGTGAAGTACATTCCTTAAGTACGAAAAGTGATTAGATTAAGCCTTGGGATGCACAAAATGACGTAAATGTTCATCCAATGACACAAATGCACTTATTGGATGAACTACATCCTTAAGTACGAAAAGTGATTAGAATAAGCCTTGGGATGCACAAAATGACCTAAATGTTAAATTAATGATACAAACGCGCTTATTAGATGAACTACAGTCCTTAAGTACGAAAAGTGATTAGATTAAGCCTTGGGATGCTCAAAATGACATAAATGTTTATCCAATGACGCAAATGCACTTATTGGATGAACTTCATTCCTTAAGTACGAAAAGTGATTAGAATAAGCCTTGGGATGCACAAAATGACCTAAATGTTCATCCAATGACACAAATGCACTTATTGGATGAACTACATTCATTAAGTACGAAAAGTGATTAGAATAAGAATTGTGATGCACAAAATGTCCTAAATGTTAAATTAATATCACAAACGCGCTTATTGGATGAACTACATTCCTTAAGTACGAAAAGTGATTAGATTAAGCCTTGGGATGCACAAAATGACGTAAATGTTCATCCAATGACACAAATGCACTTATTGGATGAACTACATCCTTAAGTACGAAAAGTGATTAGAATAAGC
>JBBPBO010000003.1:29838623-29850027 GCA_037974295.1 Cicer cuneatum
ACGAAAAGTGATTAGATTAAGCTTTGGGATGCACAAAATGACGTAAATGTTCATCCAATGACACAAATGCACTTATTGGAGGAACTACATCCTTTAGTACGAAAAGTGATTAGAATAAGCCTTGGGATGCACAAAATGACCTAGATGTTAAATTAATGACACAAACGCGCTTATTGGATGAACTACATTCCTTAAGTACGAAAAGTGATTAGATTAAGTCTTGGGATGCACAAAATGACGTAAATGTTCATCCAATGACACAAATGCACTTATTGGCTGAACTACATTCATTAAGTACGAAAAGTGATTAGAATAAGCATTGTGATGCACAAAATGTCCTAAATGTTAATTAATGACACAAACGCGCTTATCGGGTGAACTACATTCCCTAAGTACGAAAAGTGATTAGATTAAGCTTTGGGATGCACAAAATGACTTAAATGTTCATCCAATGACACAAATGCACTTATTGGAGGAACTACATCCTTAAGTACGAAAAGTGATTAGAATAAGCCTTGGGATGCACAAAATGACCTAAATGTTAAATTAATGACACAAACGCGCTTATCGGGTGAAGTACATTCCTTAAGTACGAAAAGTGATTAGATTAAGCCTTGGGATGCACAAAATGACGTAAATGTTCATCCAATGACACAAATAAACTTATTGGATGAACTACATCCTTAAGTACGAAAAGTGATTAGAATAAGCCTTGGGATGCACAAAATGACCTAAATGTTAAATTAATGACACAAACGCGCTTATTAGATGAACTACAGTCCTTAAGTACGAAAAGTGATTAGATTAAGCCTTGGGATGCACAAAATGACGTAAATGTTCATCCAATGACACAAATGCACTTATTGGAGGAACTACATCCTTAACTACGAAAAGTGATTAGAATAAGCCTTGGGATGCACAAAATGACCTAAATGTTAAATTAATGACACAAACGCGATTATTGGATGAACTACATTCCTTAAGTACGAAAAGTGATTAGAATAAGCCTTGGGATGCACAAAATGACGTAAATGTTCATCCAATGACACAAATGCACTTATTGGATGAACTTCATTCCTTAAGTACGAAAAGTGATTAGAATAAGCATTGTGATGCACAAAATGTCCTAAATGTTAATTAATGACACAAACGCGCTTATCGGGTGAACTACATTCCTTAAGTACGAAAAGTGATTAGATTAAGCTTTGGGATGCACAAAATGAAGTAAATGTTCATCCAATGACACAAATGCACATATTGCAGGAACTACATCCTTAAGTACGAAAAGTGATTAGAATAAGCCTTGGGATGCACAAAATGACCTAAATGTTAAATTAATGACACCAACGCGATTATTGGATGAACTACATTCCTTAAGTACGAAAAGTGATTAGAATAAGCCTTGGGATGCACAAAATGACGTAAATGTTCATCCAATGACACAAATGCACATATTGCAGGAACTACATCCTTAAGTACGAAAAGTGATTAGAATAAGCCATGGGATGCACAAAATGACCTAAATGTTAAATTAATGACACCAACGCGATTATTGGATGAACTACATTCCTTAAGTACGAAAAGTGATTAGAATAAGCCTTGGGATGCACAAAATGACGTAAATGTTCATCCAATGACACAAATGCACTTATTGGATGAACTACATCCTTAAGTACGAAAATTGATTAGAATAAGCCTTGGGATGCACAAAATTGTCCTAAATGTTAATTAATGACACAAACGCGCTTATCGGGTCAACTACATTCCTTAAGTACGAAAAGTGATTAGATTAAGCTTTGGGATGCACAAAATGACGTAAATGTTCATCCAATGACACAAATGCACTTATTGGATGAACTACATTCATTAAGTACGAAAAGCGATTAGAATAACCATTGTGATGCACAAAATGTCCTAAATGTTAATTAATGACACAAACGCGCTTATCGGGTGAACTACATTCCCTAAGAACGAAAAGTGATTAGATTAAGCTTTGGGATGCACAAAATGACGTAAATGTTCATCCAATGACACAAATGCACTTATTGGAGGAACTACATCCTTTAGTACGAAAAGTGATTAGAATAAGCCTTGGGATGCACAAAATGACCTAGATGTTAAATTAATGACACAAACGCGCTTATTGGATGAACTACATTCCTTAAGTACGAAAAGTGATTAGATTAAGTCTTGGGATGCACAAAATGACGTAAATGTTCATCCAATGACACAAATGCACTTATTGGCTGAACTACATTCATTAAGTACGAAAAGTGATTAGAATAAGCATTGTGATGCACAAAATGTCCTAAATGTTAATTAATGACACAAACGCGCTTATCGGGTGAACTACATTCCCTAAGTACGAAAAGTGATTAGATTAAGCTTTGGGATGCACAAAATGACTTAAATGTTCATCCAATGACACAAATGCACTTATTGGAGGAACTACATCCTTAAGTACGAAAAGTGATTAGAATAAGCCTTGGGATGCACAAAATGACCTAAATGTTAAATTAATGACACAAACGCGCTTATCGGGTGAAGTACATTCCTTAAGTACGAAAAGTGATTAGATTAAGCCTTGGGATGCACAAAATGACGTAAATGTTCATCCAATGACACAAATAAACTTATTGGATGAACTACATCCTTAAGTACGAAAAGTGATTAGAATAAGCCTTGGGATGCACAAAATGACCTAAATGTTAAATTAATGACACAAACGCGCTTATTAGATGAACTACAGTCCTTAAGTACGAAAAGTGATTAGATTAAGCCTTGGGATGCACAAAATGACGTAAATGTTCATCCAATGACACAAATGCACTTATTGGAGGAACTACATCCTTAACTACGAAAAGTGATTAGAATAAGCCTTGGGATGCACAAAATGACCTAAATGTTAAATTAATGACACAAACGCGATTATTGGATGAACTACATTCCTTAAGTACGAAAAGTGATTAGAATAAGCCTTGGGATGCACAAAATGACGTAAATGTTCATCCAATGACACAAATGCACTTATTGGATGAACTACATCCTTAAGTACGAAAAGTGATTAGAATAATCCTGGGGATGCACAAAATGACCTAAATGTTAAATTAATATCACAAACGCGCTTATTGGATGAACTACATTCCTTAAGTACGAAAAGTGATTAGATTAAGTCTTGGGATGCACAAAATGACGTAAATGTTCATCCAATGACACAAATGCACTTATTGGATGAATTTCATTCCTTAAGTACGAAAAGTGATTAGAATAAACATTGTGATGCACAAAATGTCCTAAATGTTAATTAATGACACAAACGCGCTTATCGGGTGAACTACATTCCTTAAGTACGAAAAGTGATTAGATTAAGCTTTGGGATGCACAAAATGACGTAAATGTTCATCCAATGACACAAATGCACTTATTGGAGGAACTACATCCTTAAGTACGAAAAGTGATTAGAATAAGCCTTGGGATGCACAAAATGACGTAAATGTTCATCCAATGACACAAATGCACTTATTGGAGGAACTACATCCTTAAGTACGAAAAGTGATTAGAATAAGCCTTGGGATGCACAAAATGACCTAAATGTTAAATTAATGACACAAACGCGCTTATTGGATGAAATACATTCCTTAAGTACGAAAAGTGATTAGATTAAGCCTTGGGATGCACAAAATGACGTAAATGTTCATCCAATGACACAAATGCACTTATTGGATGAACTACATTCCTTAAGTACGAAAAGTGATTAGATTAAGCCTTGGGATGCACAAAATGACGTAAATGTTCATCCAATGACACAAATGCACTTATTGGATGAACTACATTCATTAAGTACGAAAAGTGATTAGAATAACCATTGTGATGCACAAAATGTCCTAAATGTTAATTAATGACACGAACGCGCTTATCGGGTGAACTACATTCCCTAAGTACGAAAAGTGATTAGATTAAGCTTTGGGATGCACAAAATGATGTAAATGTTCATCCAATGACACAAATGCACTTATTGGAGGAACTACATCGTTAAGTACGAAAAGTGATTAGAATAAGCCTTGTGATGCACAAAATGTCCTAAATGTTAATTAATGACACAAACGCGCTTATCGGGTGAACTACATTCCTTAAGTACGAAAAGTGATTAGATTAAGCTTTGGGATGCACAAAATGACGTAAATGTTCATCCAATGACACAAATGCACTTATTGGATGAACTACATTCATTAAGTACGAAAAGCGATTAGAATAACCATTGTGATGCACAAAATGTCCTAAATGTTAATTAATGACACAAACGCGCTTATCGGGTGAACTACATTCCCTAAGTACGAAAAGTGATTAGATTAAGCTTTGGGATGCACAAAATGACGTAAATGTTCATCCAATGACACAAATGCACTTATTGGAGGAACTACATCCTTTAGTACGAAAAGTGATTAGAATAAGCCTTGGGATGCACAAAATGACCTAGATGTTAAATTAATGACACAAACGCGCTTATTGGATGAACTACATTCCTTAAGTACGAAAAGTGATTAGATTAAGTCTTGGGATGCACAAAATGACGTAAATGTTCATCCAATGACACAAATGCACTTATTGGCTGAACTACATTCATTAAGTACGAAAAGTGATTAGAATAAGCATTGTGATGCACAAAATGTCCTAAATGTTAATTAATGACACAAACGCGCTTATCGGGTGAACTACATTCCCTAAGTACGAAAAGTGATTAGATTAAGCTTTGGGATGCACAAAATGACTTAAATGTTCATCCAATGACACAAATGCACTTATTGGAGGAACTACATCCTTAAGTACGAAAAGTGATTAGAATAAGCCTTGGGATGCACAAAATGACCTAAATGTTAAATTAATGACACAAACGCGCTTATCGGGTGAAGTACATTCCTTAAGTACGAAAAGTGATTAGATTAAGCCTTGGGATGCACAAAATGACGTAAATGTTCATCCAATGACACAAATAAACTTATTGGATGAACTACATCCTTAAGTACGAAAAGTGATTAGAATAAGCCTTGGGATGCACAAAATGACCTAAATGTTAAATTAATGACACAAACGCGCTTATTAGATGAACTACAGTCCTTAAGTACGAAAAGTGATTAGATTAAGCCTTGGGATGCACAAAATGACGTAAATGTTCATCCAATGACACAAATGCACTTATTGGAGGAACTACATCCTTAACTACGAAAAGTGATTAGAATAAGCCTTGGGATGCACAAAATGACCTAAATGTTAAATTAATGACACAAACGCGATTATTGGATGAACTACATTCCTTAAGTACGAAAAGTGATTAGAATAAGCCTTGGGATGCACAAAATGACGTAAATGTTCATCCAATGACACAAATGCACTTATTGGATGAATTTCATTCCTTAAGTACGAAAAGTGATTAGAATAAGCATTGTGATGCACAAAATGTCCTAAATGTTAATTAATGACACAAACGCGCTTATCGGGTGAACTACATTCCTTAAGTACGAAAAGTGATTAGATTAAGCTTTGGGATGCACAAAAAGACGTAAATGTTCATCCAATGACACAAATGCACATATTGCAATAACTACATCCTTAAGTACGAAAAGTGATTAGAATAAGCATTGGGATGCACAAAATGACCTAAATGTTAAATTAATGACACAAACGCGATTATTGGATGAACTACATTCCTTAAGTACGAAAAGTGATTAGAATAAGCCTTGGGATGCACAAAATGACGTAAATGTTCATCCAATGACACAAATGCATTTATTGGATGAACTACATCCTTAAGTACGAAAAGTGATTAGAATAAGCCTGGGGATGCACAAAATGACCTAAATGTTAAATTAATATCACAAACGCGCTTATTGGATGAACTACATTCCTTAAGTACGAAAAGTGATTAGATTAAGTCTTGGGATGCACAAAATGACGTAAATGTTCATCCAATGACACAAATGCACTTATTGGATGAACTTCATTCCTTAAGTACGAAAAGTGATTAGAATAAGCATTGTGATGCACAAAATGTCCTAAATGTTAATTAATGACACAAACGCGCTTATCGGGTGAACTACATTCCCTAAGTACGAAAAGTGATTAGATTAAGCTTTGGGATGCACAAAATGACGTAAATGTTCATCCAATGACACAAATGCACTTATTGGAGGAACTACATCCTTAAGTACGAAAAGTGATTAGAATAAGCCTTGGGATGCACAAAATGACCTAAATGTTAAATTAATGACACAAACGCGCTAATTGGATGAAGTACATTCCTTAAGTACGAAAAGTGATTAGATTAAGCCTTCGGATGCACAAAATGACGTAAATGTTCATCCAATGACACAAATGCACTTATTGGATGAACTACATCCTTAAGTACGAAAAGTGATTAGAATAAGCCTTGGGATGCACAAAATGACCTAAATGTTAAATTAATGACACAAACGCGCTTATTAGATGAACTACAGTCCTTAAGTACGAAAAGTGATTAGATTAAGCATTGGGATGCACAAAATGACGTAAATGTTCATCCAATGACACAAATGCACTTATTGGAGGAACTACATCCTTAAGTACGAAAAGTGATTAGAATAAGCCTTGGGATGCACAAAATGACCTAAATGTTAAATTAATGACACAAACGCGCTTATCGGGTGAAGTACATTCCTTAAGTACGAAAAGTGATTAGATTAAGCCTTGGGATGCACAAAATGACGTAAATGTTCATCCAATGACACAAATGCACTTATTGGATGAACTACATCCTTAAGTACGAAAAGTGATTTGAATAAGCCTTGGGATGCATAAAATGACCTAAATGTTAAATTAATGACACAAACGCGCTTATCGGATGAACTACATTCCTTAAGTACGAAAAGTGATTAGATTAAGCCTTGGGATGCACAAAATGACGTAAATGTTTATCCAATGACACAAATGCACTTATTGGATGAACTTCATTCCTTAAGTACGAAAAGTGATTAGAATAAGCCTTGGGATGCACAAAATGACGTAAATGTTCATCCAATGACACAAATGCACTTATTGGATGAACTACATTCATTATGTACGAAAAGTGATTAGAATAAGCATTGTGATGCACAAAATGACCTAAATGTTAAATTAATGACACAAACGCGCTTATTGGATGAAGTACATTCCTTAAGTACGAAAAGTGATTAGATTAAGCCTTGGGATGCACAAAATGACGTAAATGTTCATCCAATGACACAAATGCACTTATTGGATGAACTACATCCTTAAGTACGAAAAGTGATTAGAATAAGCCTTGGGATGCACAAAATGACCTAAATGTTAACTTAATGACACAAACGCGCTTATTGGATGAAGTACATTCCTTAAGTACAAAAAGTGATTAGATTAAGCCTTGGGATGCACAAAATGACGTAAATGTTCATCCAATGACACAAATGCACTTATTGGATGAACTACATTCATTAAGTACGAAATATGATTAGAATAAGCATTGTGATGCACAAAATGTCCTAAATGTTAATTAATGACACAAACGCGCTTATCGGGTGAACTACATTCCTTAAGTACGAAAAGTGATTAGATTAAGCTTTGGGATGCACAAAATGACGTAAATGTTCATCCAATGACACAAATGCACATATTGCAGGAACTACATCCTTAAGTACGAAAAGTGATTAGAATAAGCCTTGGGATGCACAAAATGACCTAAATGTTAAATTAATGACACCAACGCGATTATTGGATGAACTACATTCCTTAAGTACGAAAAGTGATTAGAATAAGCCTTGGGATGCACAAAATGACGTAAATGTTCATCCAATGACACAAATGCACTTATTGGAGGAACTACATCCTTAAGTACGAAAAGTGATTAGAATAAGCCATGGGATGCACAAAATGACCTAAATGTTAAATTAATGACACAAACGCGCTTATTGGATGAAGTACAGTCCTTAAGTACGAAAAGTGATTAGATTAAGCCTTGGGATGCACAAAATGACGTAAATGTTTATCCAATGACACAAATGCACTTATTGGATGAACTTCATTCCTTAAGTACGAAAAGTGATTAGAATAAGCCTTGGGATGCACAAAATGACGTAAATGTTCATCCAATGACATAAATGCGCTTATTGGATGAACTACATTCATTAAGTACGAAAAGTGATTAGAATAAGCATTGTGATGCACAAAATGTCCTAAATGTTAAATTAATGACACAAACGCGCTTATTGGATGAAGTACATTCCTTAAGTACGAAAAGTGATTAGATTAAGCATTGGGATGCACTAAATGACGTAAATGTTCATCCAATGACACAAATGCACTTATTGGATGAACTACATCCTTAAGTACGAAAAGTGATTAGAATAAGCCTGGGGATGCACAAAATGACCTAAATGTTAAATTAATATCACAAACGCGCTTAGTGGATGAACTACATTCCTTAAGTACGAAAAGTGATTAGATTAAGTCTTGGGATGCACAAAATGACGTAATCGTTCATCCAATGACACAAATGCACTTATTGGATGAACTTCATTCATTATGTACAAAAAGTGATTAGATTAAGCCTTGGGATGCACAAAATGACGTAAATGTTTATCCAATGACACAAATGCACTTATTGGATGAACTTCATTCCTTAAGTACGAAAAGTGATTAGAATAAGCCTTGGGATGCACAAAATGACGTAAATGTTCATCCAATGACATAAATGCGCTTATTGGATGAACTACATTCATTAAGTACGAAAAGTGATTAGAATAAGCATTGTGATGCACAAAATGTCCTAAATGTTAATTAATGACACAAACGCGCTTATCGGGTGAACTACATTCCTTAAGTACGAAAAGTGATTAGATTAAGCTTTGGGATGCACAAAATGACGTAAATGTTCATCCAATGACACAAATGCACTTATTGGAGGAACTACATCCTTAAGTACGAAAAGTGATTAGAATAAGTCTTGGGATGCACAAAATGACCTAAATGTTAAATTAATGACACAAACGTGCTTATTGGATGAACTACATTCCTTAAGTACGAAAAGTGATTAGATTAAGCCTTGGGATGCACAAAATGACGTAAATGTTCATCCAATGACACAAATGCACTTATTGGATAAACTACATCCTTAAGTACGAAAAGTGATTAGAATAAGCCTTGGGATGCACAAAATGACCTAAATGTTAAATTAATGACACAAACGCGCTTATTGGATGAACTACATCCCTTAAGTACGAAAAGTGATTAGAATAAGCCTTGGGATGCACAAAATGACGTAAATGTTCATCCAATGACACAAATGCACTTATTGGAGGAACTACATCCTTAAGTACGAAAAGTGATTAGAATAAGCCTTGGGATGCACAAAATGACCTAAATGTTAAATTAATGACACAAACGCGCTTATTGGATGAAGTACAGTCCTTAAGTACGAAAAGTGATTAGATTAAGCCTTGGGATGCACAAAATGACGTAAATGTTCATCCAATGACACAAATGCACTTATTGGGTGAACTTCATTCCTTAAGTACGAAAAGTGATTAGAATAAGCCTTGGGATGCACAAAATGACCTAAATGTTAAATTAATGACACAAACGCGCTTATTGGATGAAGTACATCCCTTAAGTACGAAAAGTGATTAGAATAAGCCTTGGGATGCACAAAATGACGTAAATGTTCATCCAATGACACAAATGCACTTATTGGATAAACTACATTCATTAAGTACGAAAAGTGATTAGAATAAGCATTGTGA
This sequence comes from Cicer cuneatum, assembly GCA_037974295.1. Lineage (NCBI taxonomy): Eukaryota > Viridiplantae > Streptophyta > Magnoliopsida > Fabales > Fabaceae > Cicer > Cicer cuneatum. Next base: position 29,848,409 of record JBBPBO010000003.1, read on the forward strand.
TGCACAAAATGTCCTAAATGTTAATTAATGATACAAACGCGCTTATCGGGTGAATTACATTCCTTAAGTACGAAAGGTGATTAGATTAAGCTTTGGGATGCACAAAATGACGTAAATGTTCATCCAATGACACAAATGCACTTATTGGATGAACTTCATTCCTTAAGTACGAAAAGTGATTAGAATAAGCCTTGGGATGCACAAAATGACCTAAATGTTAAATTATTGACACAAACGCGCTTATTGGATGAAGTACATCCCTTAAGTACGAAAAGTGATTAGAATAAGCCTTGGGTTGCACAAAATGACGTAAATGTTCATCCAATGACACAAATGCACTTATTGGATGAACTACATTCCTTAAGTACGAAAGGTGATTAGATTAAGCTTTGGGATGCACAAAATGACGTAAATGTTCATCCAATGACACAAATGCACTTATTGGATGAACTTCATTCCTTAAGTACGAAAAGTGATTAGAATAAGCCTTGGGATGCACAAAATGACGTAAATGTTCATCCAATGACACAAATGCACTTATTGGAGGAACTACATCCTTAAGTACGAAAAGTGATTAGAATAAGCCTTGGGATGCACAAAATGACCTAAATGTTAAATTAATGACACAAACGCGCTTGTTGGATGAAGTACATTCCTTAAGTACGAAAAGTGATTAGATTAAGCCTTGGGATGCACAAAATGACGTAAATGTTCATCCAATGACACAAATGCACTTATTGGATGAACTACATTCCTTAAGTACGAAAAGTGATTAGAATAAGCCTTGGGATGCACAAAATGACGTAAATGTTCATCCAATGACACAAATGCACTTATTGGATGAACTACATCCTTAAGTACGAAAAGTGATTAGAATAAGCCTTGGGATGCACAAAATGACGTAAATGTTTATCCAATGACACAAATGCACTTATTGGATGAACTTCATTCCTTAAGTACGAAAATTGATTAGAATAAGCCTTGGGATGCACAAAATGACGTAAATGTTCATCCAATGACACAAATGCACTTATTGGATGAACTTCATTCCTTAAGTACGAAAAGTGATTAGAATAAGCCTTGGGATGCACAAAATGACGTAAATGTTCATCCAATGACACAAATGCACTTATTGGATGAACTACATTCATTAAGTACGAAAGTGATTAAAATAAGCATTGTGATGCACAAAATGTCCCAAATGTTAATTAATGACACAAACGCGCTTATCGGGTGAACTACATTCCTTAAGTACGAAAAGTGATTAGATTAAGCTTTGGGATGCACAAAATGACGTAAATGTTCATCCAATGACACAAATGCACTTATTGGAGGAACTACATCCTTAAGTACGAAAAGTGATTAGAATAAGCCTTGGGATGCACAAAATGACCTAAATGTTAAATTAATGACACAAACGCGCTTATTGGATGAACTACATTCCTTAAGTACGAAAAGTGATTAGAATAAGCCTTGGGATGCACAAAATGACGTAAATGTTCATCCAATGACACAAATGCACTTATTGGATGAACTACATCCTTAAGTACAAAAAGTGATTAGATTAAGCATTGGGATGCACAAAATGACCTAAATGTTAAATTAATGACACAAACGCG
>JBBPBO010000003.1:29862039-29901739 GCA_037974295.1 Cicer cuneatum
ACGAAAAGTGATTAGATTAAGCTTTGGGATGCACAAAATGACGTAAATGTTCATCCAATGACACAAATGCACTTATTGGAGGAACTACATCCTTTAGTACGAAAAGTGATTAGAATAAGCCTTGGGATGCACAAAATGACCTAGATGTTAAATTAATGACACAAACGCGCTTATTGGATGAACTACATTCCTTAAGTACGAAAAGTGATTAGATTAAGTCTTGGGATGCACAAAATGACGTAAATGTTCATCCAATGACACAAATGCACTTATTGGCTGAACTACATTCATTAAGTACGAAAAGTGATTAGAATAAGCATTGTGATGCACAAAATGTCCTAAATGTTAATTAATGACACAAACGCGCTTATCGGGTGAACTACATTCCCTAAGTACGAAAAGTGATTAGATTAAGCTTTGGGATGCACAAAATGACTTAAATGTTCATCCAATGACACAAATGCACTTATTGGAGGAACTACATCCTTAAGTACGAAAAGTGATTAGAATAAGCCTTGGGATGCACAAAATGACCTAAATGTTAAATTAATGACACAAACGCGCTTATCGGGTGAAGTACATTCCTTAAGTACGAAAAGTGATTAGATTAAGCCTTGGGATGCACAAAATGACGTAAATGTTCATCCAATGACACAAATAAACTTATTGGATGAACTACATCCTTAAGTACGAAAAGTGATTAGAATAAGCCTTGGGATGCACAAAATGACCTAAATGTTAAATTAATGACACAAACGCGCTTATTAGATGAACTACAGTCCTTAAGTACGAAAAGTGATTAGATTAAGCCTTGGGATGCACAAAATGACGTAAATGTTCATCCAATGACACAAATGCACTTATTGGAGGAACTACATCCTTAAGTACGAAAAGTGATTAGAATAAGCCTTGGGATGCACAAAATGACCTAAATGTTAAATTAATGACACAAACGCGCTTATTGGATGAAGTACATTCCTTAAGTACGAAAAGTGATTAGATTAAGAATTGGGATGCACAAAATGACGTAAATGTTCATCCAATGACACAAATGCACTTATTGGATGAACTTCATTCCTTAAGTACGAAAAGTGATTAGAATAAGCCTTGGGATGCACAAAATGACGTAAATGTTCATCCAATGACACAAATGCACTTATTGGATGAACTTCATTCCTTAAGTACGAAAAGTGATTAGAATAAGCATTGTGATGCACAAAATGTCCTAAATGTTAATTAATGACACAAACGCGCTTATCGGGTGAACTACATTCCTTAAGTACGAAAAGTGATTAGATTAAGCTTTGGGATGCACAAAATGAAGTAAATGTTCATCCAATGACACAAATGCACATATTGCAGGAACTACATCCTTAAGTACGAAAAGTGATTAGAATAAGCCTTGGGATGCACAAAATGACCTAAATGTTAAATTAATGACACCAACGCGATTATTGGATGAACTACATTCCTTAAGTACGAAAAGTGATTAGAATAAGCCTTGGGATGCACAAAATGACGTAAATGTTCATCCAATGACACAAATGCACATATTGCAGGAACTACATCCTTAAGTACGAAAAGTGATTAGAATAAGCCATGGGATGCACAAAATGACCTAAATGTTAAATTAATGACACCAACGCGATTATTGGATGAACTACATTCCTTAAGTACGAAAAGTGATTAGAATAAGCCTTGGGATGCACAAAATGACGTAAATGTTCATCCAATGACACAAATGCACTTATTGGATGAACTACATCCTTAAGTACGAAAATTGATTAGAATAAGCCTTGGGATGCACAAAATTGTCCTAAATGTTAATTAATGACACAAACGCGCTTATCGGGTCAACTACATTCCTTAAGTACGAAAAGTGATTAGATTAAGCTTTGGGATGCACAAAATGACGTAAATGTTCATCCAATGACACAAATGCACTTATTGGATGAACTACATTCATTAAGTACGAAAAGCGATTAGAATAACCATTGTGATGCACAAAATGTCCTAAATGTTAATTAATGACACAAACGCGCTTATCGGGTGAACTACATTCCCTAAGAACGAAAAGTGATTAGATTAAGCTTTGGGATGCACAAAATGACGTAAATGTTCATCCAATGACACAAATGCACTTATTGGAGGAACTACATCCTTTAGTACGAAAAGTGATTAGAATAAGCCTTGGGATGCACAAAATGACCTAGATGTTAAATTAATGACACAAACGCGCTTATTGGATGAACTACATTCCTTAAGTACGAAAAGTGATTAGATTAAGTCTTGGGATGCACAAAATGACGTAAATGTTCATCCAATGACACAAATGCACTTATTGGCTGAACTACATTCATTAAGTACGAAAAGTGATTAGAATAAGCATTGTGATGCACAAAATGTCCTAAATGTTAATTAATGACACAAACGCGCTTATCGGGTGAACTACATTCCCTAAGTACGAAAAGTGATTAGATTAAGCTTTGGGATGCACAAAATGACTTAAATGTTCATCCAATGACACAAATGCACTTATTGGAGGAACTACATCCTTAAGTACGAAAAGTGATTAGAATAAGCCTTGGGATGCACAAAATGACCTAAATGTTAAATTAATGACACAAACGCGCTTATCGGGTGAAGTACATTCCTTAAGTACGAAAAGTGATTAGATTAAGCCTTGGGATGCACAAAATGACGTAAATGTTCATCCAATGACACAAATAAACTTATTGGATGAACTACATCCTTAAGTACGAAAAGTGATTAGAATAAGCCTTGGGATGCACAAAATGACCTAAATGTTAAATTAATGACACAAACGCGCTTATTAGATGAACTACAGTCCTTAAGTACGAAAAGTGATTAGATTAAGCCTTGGGATGCACAAAATGACGTAAATGTTCATCCAATGACACAAATGCACTTATTGGAGGAACTACATCCTTAAGTACGAAAAGTGATTAGAATAAGCCTTGGGATGCACAAAATGACCTAAATGTTAAATTAATGACACAAACGCGCTTATTGGATGAAGTACAGTCCTTAAGTACGAAAAGTGATTAGATTAAGCTTTGGGATGCACAAAATGACGTAAATGTTCATCCAATGACACAAATGCACTTATTGGAGGAACTACATCCTTAAGTACGAAAAGTGATTAGAATAAGCCTTGGGATGCACAAAATGACCTAAATGTTAAATTAATGACACAAACGCGCTTATTGGATGAGGTACATTCCGTAAGTACGAAAAGTGATTAGAATAAGCCTTGGGATGCACAAAATGACCTAAATGTTAAATTAATGACACAAACGCGCTTATTGGATGAAGTACATTCCGTAAGTACGAAAAGTGATTAGAATAAGCCTTGGGATGCACAAAATGACCTAAATGTTAAATTAATGACACAAACGCGCTTATTGGATGAAGTACATTCCTTAAGTACGAAAAGTGATTAGATTAAGCCTTGGGATGCACAAAATGATGTAAATGTTCATCCAATGACACAAATGCACTTATTGGATGAACTACATCCTTAAGTACGAAAAGTGATTAGAATAAGCCTTGGGATGCACAAAATGACCTAAATGTTAAATTAATGACACAAACGCGCTTATTAGATGAACTACAGTCCTTAAGTACGAAAAGTGATTAGATTAAGCATTGGGATGCACAAAATGACGTAAATGTTCATCCAATGACACAAATGCACTTATTGGAGGAACTACATCCTTAAGTACGAAAAGTGATTAGAATAAGCCTTGGGATGCACAAAATGACCTAAATGTTAAATTAATGACACAAACGCGCTTATCGGGTGAAGTACATTCCTTAAGTACGAAAAGTGATTAGATTAAGCCTTGGGATGCACAAAATGACGTAAATGTTCATCCAATGACACAAATGCACTTATTGGATGAACTACATCCTTAAGTACGAAAAGTGATTAGTATAAGCCTTGGGATGCACAAAATGACCTAAATGTTACATTAATGACACAAACGCGCTTATTGGATGAAGTACATTCCTTAAGTACGAAAAGTGATTAGATTAAGCCTTGGGATGCACAAAATGACGTAAATGTTCATCCAATGACACAAATGCACTTATTGGATGAACTACATCCTTAAGTACGAAAAGTGATTAGAATAAGCCTTGGGATGCACAAAATGACCTAAATGTTAAATTAATGACACAAACGCGCTTATCGGGTGAACTACATTCTTTAAGTACGAAAAGTGATTAGATTAAGCTTTGGGATGCACAAAATGACGTAAATGTTCATCCAATGACACAAATGCACTTATTGGAGGAACTACATCCTTAAGTACGAAAAGTGATTAGTATAAGCCTTGGGATGCACAAAATGACCTAAATGTTAAATTAATGACACAAACGCGCTTATTGGATGAAGTACATTCCTTAAGTACAAAAAGTGAGTAGATTAAGCCTTGGGATGCACAAAATGACGTAAATGTTTATCCAATGACACAAATGCACTTATTGGATGAACTTCATTCCTTAAGTACGAAAAGTGATTAGAATAAGCCTTGGGATGCACAAAATGACGTAAATGTTCATCCAATGACATAAATGCGCTTATTGGATGAACTACATTCATTAAGTACGAAAAGTGATTAGAATAAGCATTGTGATGCACAAAATGTCCTAAATGTTAATTAATGACACAAACGCGCTTATCGGGTGAACTACATTCCTTAAGTACGAAAAGTGATTAGAATAAGCTTTGGGATGCACAAAATGACGTAAATGTTCATCCAATGACACAAATGCACTTATTGGAGGAACTACATCCTTAAGTACGAAAAGTGATTAGAATAAGCCTTGGGATGCACAAAATGACCTAAATGTCAAATTAATGACACAAACGCGCTTATTAGATGAAGTACATTCCTTAAGTACAAAAAGTGATCAGATTAAGCCTTGGGATGCACAAAATGACGTAAATGTTCATCCAATGACACAAATGCACTTATTGGATGAACTACATCCTTAAGTACGAAAAGTGATTAGAATAAGCCTTGGGATGCACAAAATGACCTAAATGTTAAATTAATGACAGAAACGCGCTTATTGGATGAACTTCATTCCTTAAGTACGAAAAGTTATTAGATTAAGCCTTGGGATGCATAAAATGACGTAAATGTTTATCCAATGACACAAATGCACTTATTGGATGAACTTCATTCCTTAAGTACGAAAAGTGATTAGAATAAGCCTTGGGATGCACAAAATGACGTAAATGTTCATCCAATGACACAAATGCACTTATTGGATGAACTACATTCATTAAGTACAGAAAGTGATTAGAATAAGCATTGTGATGCACAAAATGTCCTAAATGTTAATTAATGACACAAACGCGCTTATCGGGTGAACTACATTCCTTAAGTACGAAAAGTGATTAGATTAAGCTTTGGGATGCACAAAATGACGTAAATGTTCATCCAATGACACAAATGCACTTATTGGATGAACTACATTCATTAAGTACAAAAAGTGATTAGATTAAGCATTGTGATGCACAAAATGTCCTAAATGTTAATTAATGACACAAACGCGCTTATCGGGTGAACTACATTCCTTAAGTACAAAAAGTGATTAGATTAAGCTTTGGGATGCACAAAATGACGTAAATGTTCATCCAATGACACAAATGCACTTATTGGAGGAACTACATCCTTAAGTACGAAAAGTGATTAGAATAAGCCTTGGGATGCACAAAATGACCTAAATGTTAAATTAATGACACAAACGCGCTTATTGGATGAGGTACATTCCGTAAGTACGAAAAGTGATTAGATTAAGCCTTGGGATGCACAAAATGACGTAAATGTTCATCCAATGACACAAATGCACTTATTGGATGAACTACATCCTTAAGTACGAAAATTGATTAGAATAAGCCTTGGGATGCACAAAATTGTCCTAAATGTTAATTAATGACACAAACGCGCTTATCGGGTCAACTACATTCCTTAAGTACGAAAAGTGATTAGATTAAGCTTTGGGATGCACAAAATGACGTAAATGTTCATCCAATGACACAAATGCACTTATTGGATGAACTTCATTCCTTAAGTACGAAAAGTGATTAGAATAAGCATTGTGATGCACAAAATGTCCTAAATGTTAATTAATGACACAAACGCGCTTATCGGGTGAACTACATTCCTTAAGTACGAAAAGTGATTAGATTAAGCTTTGGGATGCACAAAATGAAGTAAATGTTCATTCAATGACACAAATGCACATATTGCAGGAACTACATCCTTAAGTACGAAAAGTGATTAGAATAAGCCTTGGGATGCACAAAATGACCTAAATGTTAAATTAATGACACCAACGCGATTATTGGATGAACTACATTCCTTAAGTACGAAAAGTGATTAGAATAAGCCTTGGGATGCACAAAATGACGTAAATGTTCATCCAATGACACAAATGCACATATTGCAGGAACTACATCCTTAAGTACGAAAAGTGATTAGAATAAGCCTTGGGATGCACAAAATGACCTAAATGTTAAATTAATGACACCAACGCGATTATTGGATGAACTACATTCCTTAAGTACGAAAAGTGATTAGAATAAGCCTTGGGATGCACAAAATGACGTAAATGTTCATCCAATGACACAAATGCACTTATTGGAGGAACTACATCCTTAAGTACGAAAAGTGATTAGAATAAGCCTTGGGATGCACAAAATGACCTAAATGTTAAATTAATGACACAAACGCGCTTATTGGATGAAGTACAGTCCTTAAGTATGAAAAGTGATTAGATTAAGCCTTGCGCTGCACAAAATGACGTAAATGTTTATCCAATGACACAAATGCACTTATTGGATGAACTTCATTCCTTAAGTACGAAAAGTGATTAGAATAAGCCTTGGGATGCACAAAATGACGTAAATGTTCATCCAATGACACAAATGCGCTTATTGGATGAACTACATTCATTAAGTACGAAAAGTGATTAGAATAAGCATTGTGATGCACAAAATGTCCTAAATGTTAATTAATGACACAAACGCGCTTATCGGGTGAACTACATTCCTTAAGTACGAAAAGTGATTAGATTAAGCTTTGGGATGCACAAAATGACGTAAATGTTCATCCAATGACACAAATGCACATATTGCAGGAACTACATCCTTAAGTATGAAAAGTGATTAGAATAAGCCTTGGGATGCACAAAATGACCTAAATGTTAAATTAATGACACAAACGCGCTTATTAGATGAACTACAGTCCTTAAGTTCGAAAAGTGATTAGATTAAGCCTTGGGATGCACAAAATGACGTAAATGTTCATCCAATGACACAAATGCACTTATTGGATGAACTTCATTCCTTAAGTACGAAAAGTGATTAGAATAAGCCTTGGGATGCACAAAATGACCTAAATGTTAAATTAATGACACAAACGCGCTTATTGGATGAAGTACATTCCTTAAGTACGAAAAGTGATTAGATTAAGCCTTGGGATGCACAAAATGACGTAAATGTTCATCCAATGACACAAATGCACTTATTGGATGAACTACATTCATTATGTACGAAAAGTGATTAGAATAAGCATTGTGATGCACAAAATGACCTAAATGTTAAATTAATGACACAAACGCGCTTATTGGATGAAGTACATTCCTTAAGTACGAAAAGTGATTAGATTAAGCCTTGGGATGCACAAAATGACGTAAATGTTCATCCAATGACACAAATGCACTTATTGGATGAACTACATCCTTAAGTACGAAAAGTGATTAGAATAAGCCTTGGGATGCACAAAATGACCTAAATGTTAAATTAATGACACAAACGCGCTTATTAGATGAACTACAGTCCTTAAGTACGAAAAGTGATTAGATTAAGCCTTGGGATGCACAAAATGATGTAAATGTTTATCCAATGACACAAATGCACTTATTGGATGAACTTCATTCCTTAAGTACGAAAAGTGATTAGAATAAGCCTTGGGATGCACAAAATGACGTAAATGTTCATCCAATGACACAAATGCACTTATTGGATGAACTACATTCATTAAGTACGAAAAGTGATTAGAATAAGCATTGTGATGCACAAAATGTCCTAAATGTTAATTAATGACACAAACGCGCTTATCGGGTGAACTACATTCCTTAAGTACGAAAAGTGATTAGATTAAGCTTTGGGATGCACAAAATGACGTAAATGTTCATCCAATGACACAAATGCACTTATTGGATGAACTACATTCATTAAGTACGAAAAGTGATTAGAATAAGCATTGTGATGCACAAAATGTCCTAAATGTTAATTAATGACACAAACGCGCTTATCGGGTGAACTACATTCCTTAAGTACGAAAAGTGATTAGATTAAGCTTTGGCATGCACAAAATGACGTAAATGTTCATCCAATGACACAAATGCACATATTGCAGGAACTACATCCTTAAGTACGAAAAGTGATTAGAATAAGCCTTGGGATGCACAAAATGACCTAAATGTTAAATTAATGACACAAACGCGATTATTGGATGAACTACATTCCTTAAGTACGAAAAGTGATTAGAATAAGCCTTGGGATGCACAAAATGACGTAAATGTTCATCCCATGACACAAATGCACTTATTGGAGGAACTACATCCTTAAGTACGAAAAGTGATTAGAATAAGCCTTGGGATGCACAAAATGACCTAAATATTAAATTAATGACACAAACGCACTTATTGGATGAAGTACAGTCCTTAAGTACGAAAAGTGATTAGATTAAGCCTTGGGCTGCACAAAATGACGTAAATGTTTATCCAATGACACAAATGCACTTATTGGATGAACTACATCCTTAAGTACGAAAAGTGATTAGAATAAGCCTTGGGATGCACAAAATGACCTAAATGTTAAATTAATGACACAAACGCGCTTATTGGATGAACTACATTCCTTAAGTACGAAAAGTGATTAGAATAAGCCTTGGGATGCACAAAATGACCTAAATGTTAAATTCATGACACAAACGCGATTATTGGATGAACTACATTCCTTAAGTACGAAAAGTGATTAGAATAAGCCTTGGGATGCACAAAATGACGTAAATGTTCATCCAATCACACAAATGCACTTATTGGAGGAACTACATCCTTAAGTACGAAAATTGATTAGAATAAGCCTTGGGATGCACAAAATGACCTAAATGTTAAATTAATGACACAAACGCGCTTATTGGATGAAGTACAGTCCTTAAGTACGAAAAGTGATTAGATTAAGCCTTGGGATGCACAAAATGACGTAAATGTTTATCCAATGACACAAATGCACTTATTGGATGAACTTCATTCCTTAAGTACGAAAAGTGATTAGAATAAGCCTTGGGATGCACAAAATGACGTAAATGTTCATCCAATGACATAAATGCGCTTATTGGATGAACTACATTCATTAAGTACGAAAAGTGATTAGAATAAGCATTGTGATGCACAAAATGTCCTAAATGTTAATTAATGACACAAACGCGCTTATCGGGTGAACTACATTCCTTAAGTACAAAAAGTGATTAGAATAAGCCTTGGGATGCACAAAATGACGTAAATGTTCATCCAATGACACAAATGCACTTATTGGATAAACTACATTCATTAAGTACGAAAAGTGATTAGAATAAGCATTGTGATGCACAAAATGTCCTAAATGTTAATTAATGACACAAACGCGCTTATCGGGTGAACTACATTCCTTAAGTACGAAAAGTGATTAGATTAAGCTTTGGGATGCACAAAATGACGTAAATGTTCATCCAATGACACAAATGCACTTATTGGAGGAACTACATCCTTAAGTACGAAAAGTGATTAGAATAAGCCTTGGGATGCACAAAATGACGTAAATGTTCATCCAATGACACAAATGCACTTATTGGAGGAACTACATCCTTAAGTACGAAAAGTGATTAGAATAAGCCTTGGGATGCACAAAATGACCTAAATGTTAAATTAATGACACAAACGCGCTTATCGGGTGAACTACATTCATTAAGTACAAAAAGTGATTAGAATAAGCCTTGGGATGCACAAAATGTCCTAAATGTTAATCCAATGACACAAATGCACTTATTGGATGAACTACATCCTTAAGTACGAAAAGTGATTAGAATAAGCCTTGGGATGCACAAAATGACCTAAATGTTAAATTAATGACACAAACGCGCTTATTGGATGAAGTACATTCCTTAAGTACGAAAAGTGATTAGATTAAGCCTTGGGATGCACAAAATGACGTAAATGTTCATCCAATGACACAAATGCACTTATTGGATGAACTACATTCATTAAGTACGAAAAGTGATTAGAATAAGCATTGTGATGCACAAAATGTCCTAAATGTTAATTAATGACACAAACGCGCTTATCGGGTGAACTACATTCCTTAAGTACGAAAAGTGATTAAAATAAGCTTTGGGATGCACAAAATGACGTAAATGTTCATCCAATGACAAAAATGCACTTATTGGAGGAACTACATCCTTAAGTACGAAAAGTGATTAGAATAAGCCTTGGGATGCACAAAATGACGTAAATGTTCATCCAATGACACAAATGCACTTATTGGATGAACTACATTCATTAAGTACGAAAAGTGATTAGAATAAGCATTGTGATGCACAAAATGTCCTAAATGTTAATTAATGACACAAACGCGCTTATCGGGTGAACTACATTCCTTAAGTACGAAAAGTGATTAGATTAAGCCTTGGGATGCACAAAATGACGTAAATGTTCATCCAATGACACAAATGCACTTATTGCAGGAACTACATCCTTAAGTACGAAAAGTGATTAGAATAAGCCTTGGGATGCACAAAATGACCTAAATGTTAAATTAATGACACAAACGCGCTTATTGGATGAAGTACATTCCTTAAGTACGAAAAGTGATTAGATTAAGCCTTGGGATGCACAAAATGACGTAAATGTTCATCCAATGACACAAATGCACTTATTGGATGAACTACATTCATTAACTACGAAAAGTGATTAGAATAAGCCTTGTGATGCAGAAAATGTCCTAAATGTTAATTAATGACACAAACGCGCTTATCGGGTGAACTACATTCCTTAAGTACGAAAAGTGATTAGTTTAAGCCTTGGGATGCACAAAATGACCTAAATGATCATCCAATGACAAAAATGCACTTATTGGAGGAACTACATCCTTAAGTACGAAAAGTGATTAGAATAAGCCTTGGGATGCACAAAATGACCTAAATGTTAAATTAATGACACAAACGCGCTTATTGGATGAAGTACAGTCCTTAAGTACGAAAAGTGATTAGATTAAGCCCTGGGATGCACAAAATGACGTAAATGTTTATCCAATGACACAAATGCACTTATTGGATGAACTTCATTCCTTAAGTATGAAAAGTGATTAGAATAAGCCTTGGGATGCACAAAATGACGTAAATGTTCATCAAATGACACAAACGCGCTTATTGGATGAAGTACATTCCTTAAGTACGAAAAGTGATTAGATTAAGCATTGGGATGCACAAAATGACGTAAATTTCATCCAACGACACAAATGCACTTATTGGAGGAACTACATCCTTAAGTACGAAAAGTGATTAGAATATGCCTTGGGATGCACAAAATGACCTAAATGTTAAATTAATGACACAAACGCGCTTATTGGATGAAGTACAGTCCTTAAGTACGAAAAGTGATTAGATTAAGCCTTGGGATGCACAAAATGACGTAAATGTTCATCCAATGACACAAATGCACTTATTGGATGAACTACATTCATTAAGTACGAAAAGTGATTAGAATAAGCATTGTGATGCACAAAATGTCCTAAATGTTAATTAATGACACAAACGCGCTTATCGGGTGAACTACATTCCCTAAGTACGAAAAGTGATTAGATTAAGCTTTGGGATGCACAAAATGACGTAAATGTTCATCCAATGACACAAATGCACTTATTGGAGGAACTACATCCTTAAGTACGAAAAGTGATTAGAATAAGCCTTGGGATGCACAAAATGACCTAAATGTTAAATTAATGACACAAACGCGCTTATTGGATGAGGTACATTCCGTAAGTACGAAAAGTGATTAGAATAAGCCTTGGGATGCACAAAATGACCTAAATGTTAAATTAATGACACAAACGCGCTTATTGGATGAAGTACATTCCGTAAGTACGAAAAGTGATTAGATTAAGCTTTGGGATGCACAAAATGACGTAAATGTTCATCCAATGACACAAATGCACTTATTGGAGGAACTACATCCTTAAGTACGAAAAGTGATTAGAATAAGCCTTGGGATGCACAAAATGACCTAAATGTTAAATTAATGACACAAACGCGCTTATCGGGTGAACTACATTCCTTAAGTACGAAAAGTGATTAGATTAAGCTTTGGGATGCACAAAATGACGTAAATGTTCATCCAATTACACAAATGCACTTATTGGATGAACTACATCCTTAAGTACGAAAAGTGATTAGAATAAGCCTTGGGATGCACAAAATGACCTAAATGTTAAATTAATGACACAAACGCGCTTTTTGGATGAACTACATTCCTTAAGTACGAAAAGTGATTAGATTAAGCCTTGGGATGCACAAAATGACGTAAATGGTCATCCAATGACACAAATGCACTTATTGGATGAACTTCATTCCTTAAGTACGAAAAGTGATTAGGATAAGCCTTCGGATGCACAAAATGACGTATATGTTCTTCCAATGACAGAAATGCACTTATTGGATAAACTACATTCATTAAGTACAAAAAGTGTTTAGAATAAGCCTTGGGATGCACAAAATGTCCTAAATGTTAATCCAATGACACAAATGCACTTATTGGATGAACTACATCCTTAAGTACGAAAAGTGATTAGAATAAGCATTGTGATGCACAAAATGTCCTAAATGTTAATTAACGACACAAACGCGCTTATCGGGCGAACTACATTCCTTAAGTACGAAAAGTGATTAGAATAAGCCTTGGAATGCACAAAATGACATAAATGTTAAATAAATGACACAAACGCGCTTATTGGATGAACTACATTCCTTAAGTACGAAAAGTGATTAGAATAAGCCTTGGGATGCACAAAATGACGTAAATGTTTATCCAATGACACAAAAGCACTTATTGGAGGAACTACATTCCTTAAGTACGAAAAGTGATTAGAATAAGCCTTGGGATCCACAAAATGACGTAAATGTTCATCCAATGACACAAATGCACTTATTGGATGAACTACATTCATTAAGTACGAAAAGTGATTAGAATAACCATTGTGATGCACAAAATGTCCTAAATGTTAATTAATGACACAAACGGGCTTATCGGGTGAACTACATTCCTTAAGTAAGAAAAGTGATTAGATTAAGCTTTGGGATGCACAAAATGACGTAAATGTTCATCCAATGACACAAATGCACTTATTGGATGAACTACATCCTTAAGTACGAAAAGTGATTAGAATAAGCCTTGGGATGCACAAAATGACCTAAATGTTATATTAATGACACAAACGCGTTTATTGGATGAACTACATTCCTTAAGTACGAAAAGTGATTAGATTAAGCCTTGGGATGCACAAAATGACGTAAATGTTCATCCAATGACACAAATGCACTTATTGGAGGAACTATATCCTTAAGTACGAAAAGTGATTAGAATAAGCCTTGGGATGCACAAAATGACCTAAATGTTAAATTAATGACACAAACGCGCTTATTGGATGAAGTACATTCCTTAAGTACGAAAAGTGATTAGATTAAGCCTTGGGATGCACAAAATGACGTAAATGTTAAATTAATGACACAAACGCGCTTATTGGATGAGGTACATTCCGTAAGTACGAAAAGTGATTAGATTAAGCTTTGGGATGCACAAAATGACGTAAATGTTCATCCAATGACACAAATGCACTTATTGGAGGAACTACATCCTTAAGTACGAAAAGTGATTAGAATAAGCCTTGGGATGCACAAAATGACCTAAATGTTAAATTAATGACACAAACGCGCTTATCGGGTGAACTACATTCCTTAAGTACGAAAAGTGATTAGATTAAGCTTTGGGATGCACAAAATGACGTAAATGTTCATCCAATTACACAAATGCACTTATTGGATGAACTACATCCTTAAGTACGAAAAGTGATTAGAATAAGCCTTGGGATGCACAAAATGACCTAAATGTTAAATTAATAACACAAACGCGCTTTTTGGATGAACTACATTCCTTAAGTACGAAAAGTGATTAGATTAAGCCTTGGGATGCACAAAATGACGTAAATGGTCATCCAATGACACAAATGCACTTATTGGATGAACTTCATTCCTTAAGTACGAAAAGTGATTAGGATAAGCCTTCGGATGCACAAAATGACGTATATGTTCTTCCAATGACAGAAATGCACTTATTGGATAAACTACATTCATTAAGTACAAAAAGTGTTTAGAATAAGCCTTGGGATGCACAAAATGTCCTAAATGTTAATCCAATGACACAAATGCACTTATTGGATGAACTACATCCTTAAGTACGAAAAGTGATTAGAATAAGCATTGTGATGCACAAAATGTCCTAAATGTTAATTAACGACACAAACGCGCTTATCGGGCGAACTACATTCCTTAAGTACGAAAAGTGATTAGAATAAGCCTTGGAATGCACAAAATGACATAAATGTTAAATAAATGACACAAACGCGCTTATTGGATGAACTACATTCCTTAAGTACGAAAAGTGATTAGAATAAGCCTTGGGATGCACAAAATGACGTAAATGTTTATCCAATGACACAAAAGCACTTATTGGAGGAACTACATTCCTTAAGTACGAAAAGTGATTAGAATAAGCCTTGGGATCCACAAAATGACGTAAATGTTCATCCAATGACACAAATGCACTTATTGGATGAACTACATTCATTAAGTACGAAAAGTGATTAGAATAACCATTGTGATGCACAAAATGTCCTAAATGTTAATTAATGACACAAACGGGCTTATCGGGTGAACTACATTCCTTAAGTAAGAAAAGTGATTAGATTAAGCTTTGGGATGCACAAAATGACGTAAATGTTCATCCAATGACACAAATGCACTTATTGGATGAACTACATCCTTAAGTACGAAAAGTGATTAGAATAAGCCTTGGGATGCACAAAATGACCTAAATGTTATATTAATGACACAAACGCGTTTATTGGATGAACTACATTCCTTAAGTACGAAAAGTGATTAGATTAAGCCTTGGGATGCACAAAATGACGTAAATGTTCATCCAATGACACAAATGCACTTATTGGAGGAACTATATCCTTAAGTACGAAAAGTGATTAGAATAAGCCTTGGGATGCACAAAATGACCTAAATGTTAAATTAATGACACAAACGCGCTTATTGGATGAAGTACATTCCTTAAGTACGAAAAGTGATTAGATTAAGCCTTGGGATGCACAAAATGACGTAAATGTTCATCCAATGACACAAATTCCCTTATTGGATGAACTACATCCTTAAGTACGAAAAGTGATTAGAATAAGCATTGTGATGCACAAAATGTCCTAAATGTTAATTAATGACACAAACGCGCTTATCGGGTGAACTACATTCTTAAGTACGAAACGTGATTAGATTAAGCTTTGGGATGCACAAAATGACGTAAATGTTCATCCAATTACAGAAATGCACTTATTGGATGAACTTCATTCCTTAAGTACGAAAAGTGATTAGAATAAGCCTTGGGATGCAAAAAATGACGTAAATGTTTATCCAACGACACAAATGCACTTATAGGATGAACTTCATTCCTTAAGTACGAAAAGTGATTAGACTAAGCCTTGGGATGCACAAAATGACGTAAATGTTCATCCAATGACACAAATGCACTTATTGGAGGAACTACATCCTTAAGTACGAAAAGTGATTAGAATAAGCCTTGGGATGCACAAAATGACCTAAATGTTAAATTAATGACACAAACGCGCTTATTGGATGAAGTACTTTCCTTAAGTACGAAAAGTGATTAGATTAAACCTTGGGATGCACAAAATGACGTAAATGTTTATCCAATGACACAAATGCACTTATTGGATGAACTTCATTCCTTAAGTACGAAAAGTGATTAGGATAAGCCTTCGGATGCACAAAATGACGTATATGTTCATCCAATGACACAAATGCACTTATTGGATAAACTACATTCATTAAGTACGAAAAGTGATTAGAATAAGCCTTGGGATGCACAAAATGACCTAAATGTTAAATTAATGACACAAACGCGCTTATTGGATGAAGTACATTCCTTAAGTACGAAAAGTGATTAGATTAAGCCTTGGGATGCACAAAATGACGTAAATGTTCATCCAATGACACAAATGCACTTATTGGATGAACTACATCCTTAAGTACGAAAATTGATTAGAATAAGCCTTGGGATGCACAAAATTGTCCTAAATGTTAATTAATGACACAAACGCGCTTATCGGGTCAACTACATTCCTTAAGTACGAAAAGTGATTAGATTAAGCTTTGGGATGCACAAAATGACGTAAATGTTCATCCAATGACACAAATGCACTTATTGGATGAACTTCATTCCTTAAGTACGAAAAGTGATTAGAATAAGCATTGTGATGCACAAAATGTCCTAAATGTTAATTAATGACACAAACGCGCTTATCGGGTGAACTACATTCCTTAAGTACGAAAAGTGATTAGATTAAGCTTTGGGATGCACAAAAAGACGTAAATGTTCATCCAATGACACAAATGCACATATTGCAATAACTACATCCTTAAGTACGAAAAGTGATTAGAATAAGCATTGGGATGCACAAAATGACCTAAATGTTAAATTAATGACACAAACGCGATTATTGGATGAACTACATTCCTTAAGTACGAAAAGTGATTAGAATAAGCCTTGGGATGCACAAAATGACGTAAATGTTCATCCAATGACACAAATGCATTTATTGGATGAACTACATCCTTAAGTACGAAAAGTGATTAGAATAAGCCTGGGGATGCACAAAATGACCTAAATGTTAAATTAATATCACAAACGCGCTTATTGGATGAACTACATTCCTTAAGTACGAAAAGTGATTAGATTAAGTCTTGGGATGCACAAAATGACGTAAATGTTCATCCAATGACACAAATGCACTTATTGGATGAACTTCATTCCTTAAGTACGAAAAGTGATTAGAATAAGCATTGTGATGCACAAAATGTCCTAAATGTTAATTAATGACACAAACGCGCTTATCGGGTGAACTACATTCCCTAAGTACGAAAAGTGATTAGATTAAGCTTTGGGATGCACAAAATGACGTAAATGTTCATCCAATGACACAAATGCACTTATTGGAGGAACTACATCCTTAAGTACGAAAAGTGATTAGAATAAGCCTTGGGATGCACAAAATGACCTAAATGTTAAATTAATGACACAAACGCGCTAATTGGATGAAGTACATTCCTTAAGTACGAAAAGTGATTAGATTAAGCCTTCGGATGCACAAAATGACGTAAATGTTCATCCAATGACACAAATGCACTTATTGGATGAACTACATCCTTAAGTACGAAAAGTGATTAGAATAAGCCTTGGGATGCACAAAATGACCTAAATGTTAAATTAATGACACAAACGCGCTTATTAGATGAACTACAGTCCTTAAGTACGAAAAGTGATTAGATTAAGCATTGGGATGCACAAAATGACGTAAATGTTCATCCAATGACACAAATGCACTTATTGGAGGAACTACATCCTTAAGTACGAAAAGTGATTAGAATAAGCCTTGGGATGCACAAAATGACCTAAATGTTAAATTAATGACACAAACGCGCTTATCGGGTGAAGTACATTCCTTAAGTACGAAAAGTGATTAGATTAAGCCTTGGGATGCACAAAATGACGTAAATGTTCATCCAATGACACAAATGCACTTATTGGATGAACTACATCCTTAAGTACGAAAAGTGATTAGAATAAGCCTTGGGATGCACAAAATGGCCTAAATGTTAAATTAATGACACAAACGCGCTAATTGGATGAAGTACATTCCTTAAGTACGAAAAGTGATTAGATTAAGCCTTGGGATGCACAAAATGACGTAAATGTTCATCCAATGACACAAATGCACTTATTGGATGAACTACATCCTTAAGTACGAAAAGTGAATAGAATAAGCCTTGGGATGCACAAAATGACCTAAATGTTAAATTAATGACACAAACGCGCTTATTGGATGAAGTACATTCCTTAAGTACGAAAAGTGATTAGATTAAGCCTTGGGATGCACAAAATGACGTAAATGTTCATCCAATGACACAAATGCACTTATTGGATGAACTACATTCATTATGTACGAAAAGTGATTAGAATAAGCATTGTGATGCACAAAATGTCCTAAATGTTAATTAATGACACAAACGCGCTTATCGGGTGAACTACATTCCTTAAGTACGAAAAGTGATTAGATTAAGCTTTGGGATGCACAAAATGACGTAAATGTTCATCCAATGACACAAATGCACTTATTGGAGGAACTACATCCTTAAGTACGAAAAGTGATTAGAATAAGCCTTGGGATGCACAAAATGACCTAAATGTTAAATTAATGACACAAACGCGCTTATTGGATGAAGTACTTTCCTTAAGTACGAAAAGTGATTAGATTAAGCCTTGGGATGCACAAAATGACGTAAATGTTCATCCAACGACACAAATGCACTTATTGGATGAACTACATCCTTAAGTACGAAAAATGATTAGAATAAGCCTTGGGATGCACAAAATGACCTAAATATTAAATTAATGACACAAACACGCTTATTGGATGAACTACATTCCTTAAGTACGAAAAGTGATTAGATTAAGCCTTGGGATGCACAAAATGACGTAAATGTTTATCCAATGACACAAATGCACTTATTGGATGAACTTCATTCCTTAAGTACGAAAAGTGATTAGAATAAGCCTTGGGATGCACAAAATGACGTAAATGTTCATCCAATGACATAAATGCACTTATTGGATCAACTACATTCATTAAGTACAAAAAGTGATTAGAATAAGCATTGTGATGCACAAAATGTCCTAAATGTTAATTAATGACACAAACGCGCTTATCGGGTGAACTACATTCCTTAAGTACGAAAAGTGATTAGATTAAGATTTGGGATGCACAAAATGACGTAAATGTTCATCCAATGACACAAATGCACTTATTGGAGGAACTACATCCTTAAGTACGAAAAGTGATTAGAATAAGCCTTGGGATGCACAAAATGACCTAAATGTTAAATTAATGACACAAACGCGCTTATTGGATGAAGTACATTCCTTAAGTACGAAAAGTGATTAGAATAAACCTTGGGATGCACAAAATGACGTAAATGTTTATCCAATGACACAAATGCACTTATTGGAGGAACTACATTCCTTAAGTACGAAAAGTGATTAGAATAAGCCTTGGGATCCACAAAATGACGTAAATGTTCAGCCAATGACACAAATGCACTTATTGGATGAACTACATCCTTAAGTACGAAAAGTGATTAGAATAAGCCTTGGGATGCACAAAATGACCTAAATGTTAAATTAATGACAGAAACGCGCTTATTGGATGAACTACATTCCTTAAGTACGAAAAGTTATTAGATTAAGCCTTGGGATGCATAAAATGACGTAAATGTTTATCCAATGACACAAATGCACTTATTGGATGAACTTCATTCCTTAAGTACGAAAAGTGATTAGAATAAGCCTTGGGATGCACAAAATGACGTAAATGTTCATCCAATGACACAAATGCACATATTGGATGAACTACATTCATTAAGTACAAAAAGTGATTAGAATAAGCATTGTGATGCACAAAATGTCCTAAATGTTAATTAATGGCACAAACGCGCTTATCGGGTGAACTACATTCCTTAAGTACGAAAAATGATTAGATTAAGCTTTGGGATGCACAAAATGACGTAAATGTTCATCCAATGACACAAATGCACTTATTGGATGAACTACATTCATTAAGTACAAAAAGTGATTAGAATAAGCATTGTGATGCACAAAATGTCCTAAATGTTAATTAATGAGACAAACACGCTTATCGGGTGAACTACATTCCTTAAGTACGAAAAGTGATTAGATTAAGCTTTGGGATGCACAAAATGACGTAAATGTTCATCCAATGACACAAATGCACTTATTGGAGGAACTACATCCTTAAGTACGAAAAGTGATTATAATAAGCCTTGGGATGCACAAAATGTCCTAAATGTTAATCCAATGACACAAATGCACTTATTGGATGAACTACATTCCTTAAGTACGAAAAGTGATTAGATTAAGCTTTGGGATGCACAAAATGACGTAAATGTTAAATTAATGATACAAACGCGCTTATTGGATGAAGTACATTCCTTAAGTACGAATAGTGATTAGATTAAGCCTTGGGATGCACAAAATGACGTAAACGTTCATCCAATGACACAAATGCACTTATTGGATGAACTACATCCTTAAGTACGAAAAGTGATTAGAATAAGCCTTGGGATGCACAAAATGACCTAAATGTTAAATTAATGACACAAACGCGCTTATTGGATGAAGTACATTCCTTAAGTACGAAAAGTGATTAGATTAACCCTTGGGATGCACAAAATGACGTAAATGTTCATCCAATGACACAAATGCACTTATTGGATGAACTACATCCTTAAGTACGAAAAGTGATTAGAATAAGCCTTGGGATGCACAAAATGACCTAAATGTTAAATTAATGACACAAACGCGCTTATTGGATAAAGTAAATTCCTTAAGTACGAAAAGTGATTAGATTAAGCCTTGGGATGCACAAAATGACGTAAATGTTTATCCAATGACACAAATGCACTTATTGGATGAACTATATCCTTAAGTACGAAAAGTGATTAGAATAAGCCTTGGGATGCACAAAATAACGTAAATGTTTATCCAATGACACAAATGTACTTATTGGATGAATTTCATTCCTTAAGTACGAAAAGTGATTAAAATAAGCCTTGGGATGCACAAAATGACGTAAATGTTCATCCAATGACATAAATGCACTTATTGGATCAACTACATTCATTAAGTACAAAAAGTGATTAGAATAAGCATTGTGATGCACAAAATGTCCTAAATGTTAAATTAATGACAGAAACGCGCTTATTGGATGAACTACATTCCTTAAGTACGAAAAGTTATTAGATTAAGCCTTGGGATGCATAAAATGACGTAAATGTTTATCCAATGACACAAATGCACTTATTGGATGAACTTCATTCCTTAAGTACGAAAACTGATTAGAATAAGCCTTGGGATGCACAAAATGACGTAAATGTTCATCCAATGACATAAATGCACTTATTGGATCAACTACATTCATTAAGTACAAAAAGTGATTAGAATAAGCATTGTGATGCACAAAATGTGCTAAATGTTAATTAATGACACAAACGCGCTTATCTGGTGAACTACATTCCTTAAGTACGAAAAGTGATTAGATTAAGCTTTGGGATGCACAAAATGATGTAAATGTTCATCCATTGACACAAATGCACTTATTGGAGGAACTACATCCTTAAGTACGAAAAGTGATTAGAATAAGCCTTGGGATGCACAAAATGACCTAAATGTTAAATTAATGACACAAACGCGCTTATTGGATGAAGTACATTCCTTAAGTACGAAAAGTGATTAGATTAAGCCTTGGGATGCACAAAATGACGTAAATGTTCATCCAATGACACAAATGCACTTATTGGATGAACTACATTCATTAAGTACGAAAAGTGATTAGAATAAGCATTGTGATGCACAAAATGTCCTAAATGTTAATTAATGACACAAACGCGCTTATCGGGTGAACTACATTCCTTAAGTACGAAAAGTGATTAGATTAAGCTTGGGGATGCACAAAATGACGTAAATGTTCATCCAATGACACAAATGCACATATTGCAGGAACTACATCCTTAAGTACGAAAAGTGATTAGAATAAGCCTTGGGATGCACAAAATGACCTAAATGTTAAATTAATGACACAAACGCGCTTATTGGATGAAGTACATTCCTTAAGTACGAAAAGTGATTAGATTAAGCCTTGGGATGCACAAAATGACGTAAATGTTCATCCAATGACACAAATGCACTTATTGGATGAACTACATCCTTAAGTACGAAAAGTGATTAGATTAAGCCTTGGGATGCACAAAATGACCTAAATGTTAAATTAATGACACAAACGCGCTTATTGGATGAACTTCATTCCTTAAGTACGAAAAGGTATTAGAATAAGGCTTGGGATGCACAAAATGACGTAAATGTTCATCCAATGACACAAATGCACTTATTGGATAAACTACATTCATTAAGTACGAAAAGTGATTAGAATAAGCCTTGGGATGCACAAAATGACGTAAATGTTCATCCAATGACACAAATGCACTTATTGGATGAACTACATTCATTAAGTACGAAAAGTGATTAGAATAAGCATTGTGATGCACAAAATGTCCTAAATGTTAATTAATGACACAAATGCGCTTATCGGGTGAACTACATTCCTTAAGTACGAAAAGTGATTAGATTAATCTTTGGGATGCACAAAATGACGTAAATGTTTATCCAATGACACAAATGCACTTATTGGATGAACTACATCCTTAAGTACGAAAAGTGATTAGAATTAGCCTTGGGATGCACAAAATGACCTAAATGTTAAATTAATGACACAAACGCGCTTATTGGATGAAGTACAGTCCTTAAGTACGAAAAGTGATTAGATTAAGCTTTGGGATGCACAAAATGACGTAAATGTTCATCCAATGACACAAATGCACATATTGCAGGAACTACATCCTTAAGTACGAAAAGTGATTAGAATAAGCCTTGGGATGCACAAAATGACCTAAATGTTAAATTAATTACACAAACGCGCTTATTGGATGAAGTACATTCCTTAAGTACGAAAAGTGATTAGATTAAGCCTTGGGATGCACAAAATGACGTAAATGTTCATCCAATGACAAAAATGCACTTATTGGATGAACTACATCCTTAAGTACGAAAAGTGATTAGATTAAGCCTTGGGATGCACAAAATGACCTAAATGTTAAATTAATGACACAAACGCGCTTATTGGATGAACTACATTCCTTAAGTACGAAAAGGTATTAGAATAAGCCTTGGGATGCACAAAATGACGTAAATGTTCATCCAATGACACAAATGCACTTATTGGATAAACTACATTCATTAAGTACGAAAAGTAATTAGAATAAGCCTTGGGATGCACAAAATGACCTAAATGTTCATCCAATGACACAAATGCACTTATTGGATGAACTACATTCATTAAGTACGAAAAGTGATTAGAATAAGCATTGTGATGCACAAAATGTCCTAAATGTTAATTAATGACACAAACGCGCTTATCGGGTGAACTACATTCCTTAAGTACGAAAAGTGATTAGTTTAAGCTTTGGGATGCACAAAATGACGTAAATGTTCATCCAATGACACAAATGCACATATTGCAGGAACTACATCCTTAAGTACGAAAAGTGATTAGAATAAGCCTTGGGATGCACAAAATGACCTAAATGTTAAATTAATGACACAAACGCGCTTATTGGATGAAGTACATTCCTTAAGTACGAAAAGTGATTAGATTAAGCCTTGGGATGCACAAAATGACGTAAATGTTCATCCAATGACACAAATGCACTTATTGGATGAACTACATCCTTAAGTACGAAAAGTGATTAGATTAAGCCTTGGGATGCACAAAATGACCTAAATGTTAAATTAATGACACAAACGCGCTTATTGGATGAACTACATTCCTTAAGTACGAAAAGTGATTATATTAAGCCTTGGTATGCACAAAATGACCTAAATGTTTATCCAATGACACAAATGCACTTATTGGATGAACTTCATTCCTTAAGTCTGAAAAGTGATTAGAATAAGCCTTGGGATGCACAAAATGACGTAAATGTTCATCCAATGACACAAATGCACTTATTGGATGAACTACATTCATTAAGTACGAAAAGTGATTAGAATAAGCATTGTGATGCACAAAATGTCCTAAATGTTAATTAATGACACAAACGCGCTTATCGGGTGAACTACATTCCTTAAGTACGAAAAGTGATTAGATTAAGCTTTGGGATGCACAAAATGACGTATATGTTCATCCAATGACACAAATGCACTTATTGGAGGAACTACATCCTTAAGTACGAAAAGTGATTAGAATAAGCCTTGGGATGCACAAAATGACATAAATGTTAAATAAATGACACAAACGCGCTTATTGGATGAACTACATTCCTTAAGTACGAAAAGTGATTAGAATAAGCCTTGGGATGCACAAAATGACGTAAATGTTTATCCAATGACACAAATGTACTTATTGGATGAACTTCATTCCTTAAGTACGAAAAGTGATTAGAATAAGCCTTGGGATGCACAAAATGACGTAAATGTTCATCCAATGACACAAATGCACTTATTGGATGAACTTCATCCTTAAGTACGAAAAGTGATTAGAATAAGCCTTGGGATGCACAAAATGACCTAAATGTTAAATTAATGACACAAACGCGCTTATTGGATGAAGTACATTCCTTAAGTACGAAAAGTGATTAGATTAAGCCTTGGGATGCACAAAATGACGTAAATGTTAAATAAATGACACAAACGCGCTTATTGGATGAAGTACATTCCTTAAGTACGAAAAGTGATTAGATTAAGCCTTGGGATGCACAAAATGACGTAAATGTTCATCCAATGACACAAATGCACTTATTGGATGAACTACATCCTTAAGTACGAAAAGTGATTAGATTAAGCCTTGGGATGCACAAAATGACCTAAATGTTAAATTAATGACACAAACGCGCTTATTGGATGAACTACATTCCTTAAGTACGAAAAGTGATTATATTAAGCCTTGGGATGCACAAAATGACCTAAATGTTTATCCAATGACACAAATGCACTTATTGGATGAACTTCATTCCTTAAGTCTGAAAAGTGATTAGAATAAGCCTTGGGATGCACAAAATGACGTAAATGTTCATCCAATGACACAAATGCACTTATTGGATGAACTACATTCATTAAGTACGAAAAGTGATTAGAATAAGCATTGTGATGCACAAAATGTCCTAAATGTTAATTAATGACACAAACGCGCTTATCGGGTGAACTACATTCCTTAAGTACGAAAAGTGATTAGATTAAGCTTTGGGATGCACAAAATGACGTATATGTTCATCCAATGACACAAATGCACTTATTGGAGGAACTACATCCTTAAGTACGAAAAGTGATTAGAATAAGCCTTGGGATGCACAAAATGACATAAATGTTAAATAAATGACACAAACGCGCTTATTGGATGAACTACATTCCTTAAGTACGAAAAGTGATTAGAATAAGCCTTGGGATGCACAAAATGACGTAAATGTTTATCCAATGACACAAATGTACTTATTGGATGAACTTCATTCCTTAAGTACGAAAAGTGATTAGAATAAGCCTTGGGATGCACAAAATGACGTAAATGTTCATCCAATGACACAAATGCACTTATTGGATGAACTTCATCCTTAAGTACGAAAAGTGATTAGAATAAGCCTTGGGATGCACAAAATGACCTAAATGTTAAATTAATGACACAAACGCACTATTGGATGAACTACATTCCTTAAGTACGAAAAGTGATTAGATTAAGCCTTGGGATGCACAAAATGACGTAAATGTTTATCCAATGACACAAATGCATTTATTGGATGAACATCATTCCTTAAGTACGAAAAGTGATTAGAATAAGCCTTGGGATGCACAAAATAACGTAAATGTTCATCCAATGACACAAATGCACTTATTGGATGAACTACATTCCTTAAGTACGAAAAGTGATTAGATTAAGCCTTGGGATGCACAAAATGACGTAAATGTTTATCCAATGACACAAATGCACTTATTGGCTGAACTTCATTCCTTAAGTACGAAAAGTGATCAGAATAAGCCTTGGGATGCACAAAATGACGTAAATGTTCATCCAATGACACAAATGCACTTATTGGATGAACTACATTCATTAAGTACGAAAAGTGATTAAAATAAGCATTGTGATGCACAAAATGTCCTAAATGTTAATTAATGACACAAACGCGCTTATCGGGTGAACTACATTCCTTAAGTACGAAAAGTGATTAGATTAAGCTTTGGGATGCACAAAATGACGTAAATGTTCATCCAATGACACAAATGCACTTATTGGATGAACTACATCCTTAAGTACGAAAAGTGATTAGAATAAGCCTTCGGATGCACAGAATGACCTAAATGTTAAATTAATGACACAAACGCGCTTATTGGATGAAGTACATTCCTTAAGTACGAAAAGTGATTAGAATAAGCCTTGGGATGCACAAAATGACGTAAATGTTCATCCAATGACACAAATGCACTTATTGGATGAACTACATCCTTAAGTACGAAAAGTGATTAGAATAAGCATTGTGATGCACAAAATGTCCTAAATGTTAATTAATGACACAAACGCGCTTATTGGATGAAGTACATTCCTTAAGTACGAAAAGTGATTAGATTAAGCCTTGGGATGCACAAAATGACGTAAATGTTCATCCAATGACACAAATGCACTTATTGGATGAACTACATCCTTAAGTACGAAAAGTGATTAGATTAAGCCTTGGGATGCACAAAATGACCTAAATGTTAAATTAATGACACAAACGCGCTTATTGGATGAACTACATTCCTTAAGTACGAAAAGTGATTATATTAAGCCTTGGGATGCACAAAATGACGTAAATGTTTATCCAATGACACAAATGCACTTATTGGATGAACTTCATTCCTTAAGTCTGAAAAGTGATTAGATTGGGATGCACAAAATGACGTAAATGTTCATCCAATGACACAAATGCACTTATTGGATGAACTACATCCTTAAGTACGAAAAGTGATTAGATTAAGCCTTGGGATGCACAAAATGACCTAATTGTTAAATTAATGACACAAACGCGCTTATTGGATGAACTACATTCCTTAAGTGCGAAAAGTGATTATATTAAGCCTTGGGATGCACAAAATGACGTAAATGTTTATCCAATGACACAAATGCACTTATTGGATGAACTTCATTCCTTAAGTCTGAAAAGTGATTGGAATAAGCCTTGGGATGCACAAAATGACGTAAATGTTCATCCAATAACACAAATGCACTTATTGGATGAACTACATTCATTAAGTACGAAAAGTGATTAGAATAAGCATTGTGATGCACAAAATGTCCTAAATGTTAATTAATGACACAAACGCGCTTATCGGGTGAACTACATTCCTTAAGTACGAAAAGTGATTAGATTAAGCTTTGGGATGCACAAAATGACGTATATGTTCATCCAATCACACAAATGCACTTATTGGAGGAACTACATCCTTAAGTACGAAAACTGATTAGAATAAGCCTTGGGATGCACAAAATGACATAAATGTTAAATAAATGACACAAACGCGCTTATTGGATGAACTACATTCCTTAAGTACGAAAAGTGATTAGAATAAGCCTTGGGATGCACAAAATGACGTAAATGTTTATCCAATGACACAAATGTACTTATTGGATGAACTTCATTCCTTAAGTACGAAAAGTGATTAGAATAAGCCTTGGGATGCACAAAATGACGTAAATGTTCATCCAATGACACAAATGCACTTATTGGATGAACTACATGCATTAAGTACGAAAAGTGATTAGATTAAGCTTTGGGATGCACAAAATGACGTAAATGTTAAATTAATGACACAAATGCGCTTATTGGAGGAACTACATTCCTTAAGTACGAAAAGTGATTAGATTAAGCCTTGGGATGCACAAAATGACCTAAATGTTCATCCAATGACACAAATGCACTTATTGGATGAACTACATCCTTAAGTACGAAAAGTGATTAGAATAAGCCTTGGGATGCACAAAACGACATAAATGTTAAATTAATGACACAAACGCGCTTATTGGATGAACTACATTCCTTAAGTACGAAAAGTGATTAGATTAAGCCTTGGGATGCACAAAATGACGTAAATGTTCATCCAATGACACAAATGCACTTATTGGATGAACTACATCCTTAAGTACGAAAAGTGATTAGAATAAGCCTTCGGATGCACAGAATGACCTAAATGTTAAATTAATGACACAAACGCGCTTATTGGAGGAACTACATTCCTTAAGTACGAAAAGTGATTAGATTAAGCCTTGGGATGCACAAAATGACGTAAATGTTCATCCAATGACACAAATGCACTTATTGGATGAACTACATCCTTAAGTATGAAAAGTGATTAGAATAAGCCTTGGGATGCACAAAATGACCTAAATGTTAAATTAATGACACAAACGCGCTTATTGGATGAAGTACATTCCTTAAGTACGAAAAGTGATTAGAATAAGCCTTGGGATGCACAAAATGACATAAATGTTCATCCAATGACACAAATGCACTTATTGGATGAACTACATCCTTAAGTACGAAAAGTGATTAGAATAAGCCTTGGGATGCACAAAATGACATAAATGATAAATAAATGACACAAACGCGCTTATTAGATGAAGTACATTCCTTAAGTACGAAAAGTGATTAGATTAAGCCTTGGGATGCACAAAATGACGTAAATGTTTATCCAATGACACAAATGCACTTATTGGATGAACTTCATTCCTTAAGTACGAAAAGTGATTAGAATAAGCCTTGGGATGCACAAAATGACGTAAATGTTCATCCAATGACACAAATGCACTTATTGGATGAACTACATTCATTAAGTACGAAAAGTGATTAGAATAAGCATTGTGATGCACAAAATGTCCTAAATGTTAATAAATGACACAAACGCGCTTATCGGGTGAACTACATTCCTTAAGTACGAAAAGTGATTAGATTAAGCTTTGGGATGCACAAAATGACGTAAATGTTCATCCAATGACACAAATGCACATATTGCAGGAACTACATCCTTAAGTACGAAAAGTGATTAGAATAAGCCTTGGGATGCACAAAATGACCTAAATGTTAAATTAATGACACCAACGCGATTATTGGATGAACTACATTCCTTAAGTACGAAAAGTGATTAGAATAAGCCTTGGGATGCACAAAATGACGTAAATGTTCATCCAATGACACAAATGCACTTATTGGAGGAACTACATCCTTAAGTACGAAAAGTGATTAGAATAAGCCATGGGATGCACAAAATGACCTAAATGTTAAATTAATGACACAAACGCGCTTATTGGATGAAGTACAGTCCTTAAGTACGAAAAGTGATTAGATTAAGCCTTGGGATGCACAAAATGACGTAAATGTTTATCCAATGACACAAATGCACTTATTGGATGAACTTCATTCCTTAAGTACGAAAAGTGATTAGAATAAGCCTTGGGATGCACAAAATGACGTAAATGTTCATCCAATGACACAAATGCGCTTATTGGATGAACTACATTCATTAAGTACGAAAAGTGATTAGAATAAGCATTGTGATGCACAAAATGTCCTAAATGTTAATTAATGACACAAACGCGCTTATCGGGTGAACTACATTCCTTAAGTACGAAAAGTGATTAGAATAAGCCTTGGGATGCACAAAATGACGTAAATGTTCATCCAATCACACAAATGCACTTATTGGAGGAACTACATCCTTAAGTACGAAAATTGATTAGAATAAGCCTTGGGATGCACAAAATGACCTAAATGTTAAATTAATGACACAAACGCGCTTATTGGATGAAGTACAGTCCTTAAGTACGAAAAGTGATTAGATTAAGCCTTGGGATGCACAAAATGACGTAAATGTTTATCCAATGACACAAATGCACTTATTGGATGAACTACATTCCTTAAGTACGAAAAGTGATTAGAATAAGCCTTGGGATGCACAAAATGACGTAAATGTTCATCCAATGACACAAATGCACTTATTGGATGAACTACATTCATTAAGTACGAAAAGTGATTAGAATAAGCATTGTGATGCACAAAATGTCCTAAATGTTAATTAATGACACAAACGCGCTTATCGGGTGAACTACATTACTTAAGTACGAAAAGTGATTAGATTAAGCTTTGGGATGCACAAAATGACGTAAATGTTCATCCAATGACACAAATGCACTTATTGGAGGAACTACATCCTTAAGTACGAAAAGTGATTAGAATCAGCCTTGGGATGCACAAAATGACCTAAATGTTAAATTAATGACACAAACGCGCTTATTGGATGAAGTACATTCCTTAAGTACGAAAAGTGATTAGATTAAGCCTTGGGATGCACAAAATGACGTAAATGTTCATCCAATGACACAAATGCACTTATTGGATGAACTACATCCTTAAGTATGAAAAGTGATTAGAATAAGCCTTGGGATGCACAAAATGACCTAAATGTTAAATTAATGACACCAACGCGCTTATTGGATGAACTACATTCCTTAAGTACGAAAAGTGATTAGATTAAGCCTTGGGATGCACAAAATGACGTAAATGTTCATCCAATGACACAAATGCACTTATTGGATGAACTACATCCTTAGGTACGAAAAGTGATTAGAATAAGCCTTCGGATGCACAGAATGACCTAAATGTTAAATTAATGACACAAACGCGCTTATTGGATGAAGTACATTCCTTAAGTACGAAAAGTGATTAGAATAAGCCTTGGGATGCACAAAATGACGTAAATGTTCATCCAATGACACAAATGCACTTATTGGATGAACTACATCCTTAAGTACGAAAAGTGATTAGAATAAGCATTGTGATGCACAAAATGTCCTAAATGTTAATCAATGACACAAACGCACTTATCGGGTGAACTACATTCCTTAAGTACGAAAAGTGATTAGATTAAGCCTTGGGATGCACAAAATGACGTAAATGTTCATCCAATGACACAAATGCACTTATTGGATGAACTACATCCTTAAGTACGAAAAGTGATTAGAATAAGCCTTGGGATGCACAAAATGACCTAAATGTTAAATTAATGACACAAACGCGCTTATTGGATGAAGTACATTCCTTAAGTACGAAAAGTGATTAGAATAAGCCTTGGGATGCACAAAATGACGTAAATGTTCATCCAATGACACAAATGCACTTATTGGATGAACTACATCCTTAAGTACCAAAAGTGATTAGAATAAGCCTTGGGATGCACAAAATGACGTAAATGTTCATCCAATGACACAAATGCACTTATTGGATGAACTACATTCATTAAGTACGAAAAGTGATTAGAATAAGCATTGTGATGCACAAAATGTCCTAAATGTTAATTAATGACACAAACGCGCTTATCGGGTGAACTACATTCCCTAAGTACGAAAAGTGATTAGATTAAGCTTTGGGATGCACAAAATGACGTAAATGTTCATCGAATGACACAAATGCACTTATTGGAGGAACTACATCCTTAAGTACGAAAAGTGATTAGAATAAGCCTTGGGATGCACAAAATGACCTAAATGTTAAATTAATGACACAAACGCGCTTATTGGATGAAGTACATTCCTTAACTACGAAAAGTGATTAGATTAAGCCTTGGGATGCACAAAATGACGTAAATGTTCATCCAATGACACAAATGCACTTATTGGATGAACTACATCCTTAAGTACCAAAAGTGATTAGAATAAGCCTTGGGATGCACAAAATGACGTAAATGTTCATCCAATGACACAAATGCACTTATTGGATGAACTACATTCATTAAGTACGAAAAGTGATTAGAATAAGCATTGTGATGCACAAAATGTCCTAAATGTTAGTTAATGACACAAACGCGCTTATCGGGTGAACTACATTCCTTAAGTACGAAAAGTGATAGATTAAGCCTTGGGATGCACAAAATGACGTAAATGTTCATCCAATGACACAAATGCACTTATTGGATGAACTACATTCATTAAGTACGAAAAGTGATTAGAATAAGCATTGTGATGCACAAAATGTCCTAAATGTTAATTAATGACACAAACGCGCTTATCGGGTGAACTACATTCCTTAAGTACGAAAAGTGATTAGATTAAGCTTTGGGATGCACAAAATGACGTAAATGTTCATCCAATGACACAAATGCACTTATTGGATGAACTACATTCATTAAGTACGAAAAGTGATTAGAATAAGCATTGTGATGCACAAAATGTCCTAAATGTTAATTAATGACACAAACGCGCTTATCGGGTGAACTACATTCCTTAAGTACGAAAAGTGATTAGATTAAGCTTTGGGATGCACGAAATGACGTAAATGTTCATCCAATGACACAAATGCACTTATTGGATGAACTACATCCTTTAGTACGAAAAGTGATTAGTATAAGCCTTGGGATGCACAAAATGACCTAAATGTTAAATTAATGACACAAATGCAATTATTGGATGAACTTCATTCCTTAAGTACGAAAAGTGATTAGATTAAGCCTTGGGATGCACAAAATGACGTAAATGTTCATCCAATGACACAAATGCACTTATTGGATGAACTACATTCATTAAGTACGAAAAGTGATTAGAATAAGCATTGTGATGCACAAAATGTCCTAAATGTTAATTAATGACACAAACGCGCTTATCGGGTGAACTACATTCCTTAAGTACGAAAAGTGATTAGATTAAGCTTTGGGATGCACAAAATGACGTAAATGTTCATCCAATGACACAAATGCACTTATTGGAGGCACTACATCCTTAAGTACGAAAAGTGATTAGAATAAGCCTTGGGATGCACAAAATGACCTAAATGTTAAATTAATGACACAAACGCGCTTATTGGATGAAGTACATTCCTTAAGTACGAAAAGTGATTAGATTAAGCCTTGGGATGCACAAAATGACGTAAATGTTCATCCAATGACACAAATGCACTTATTGGAGGAACTACATCCTTAAGTACGAAAAGTGATTAGAATAAGCCTTGGGATGCACAAAATGACCAAAATGTTAAATTAAGGACACAAACGCGCTTATTGGATGAACTACATTCATTAAGTACGAAAAGTGATTAGAATAAGCATTGTGATGCACAAAATGTCCTAAATGTTAATTAATGACAGAAACGCGCTTATCGGGTGAACTACATTCCCTAAGTACGAAAAGTGATTAGATTAAGCTTTGGGATGCACAAAATGACGTAAATGTTCATCCAATGACACAAATGCACTTATTGGAGGAACTACATCCT
The DNA here is from genome assembly GCA_037974295.1 of Cicer cuneatum. NCBI lineage: Eukaryota > Viridiplantae > Streptophyta > Magnoliopsida > Fabales > Fabaceae > Cicer > Cicer cuneatum. The sequence continues at coordinate 29,895,435 of JBBPBO010000003.1, forward strand.
TAAGTACGAAAAGTGATTAGAATAAGCCTTGGGATGCACAAAATGACCTAAATGTTAAATTAATGACACAAACGCGCTTATTGGATGAAGTACATTCCTTAACTACGAAAAGAGATTAGATTAAGCCTTGGGATGCACAAAATGACGTAAATGTTCATCCAATGACACAAATGCACTTATTGGATGAACTAAATCCTTAAGTACCAAAAGTGATTAGAATAAGCCTTGGGATGCACAAAATGACGTAAATGTTCATCCAATGACACAAATGCACTTATTGGATGAACTACATTCATTAAGTACGAAAAGTGATTAGAATAAGCATTGTGATGCACAAAATGTCCTAAATGTTAATTAATGACACAAACGCGCTTATCGGGTGAACTACATTCCCTAAGTACGAAAAGTGATTAGATTAAGCCTTGGGAGGCACAAATGACGTAACTGTTCATCCAATGACACAAATGCACTTATTGGATGAACTACATCCTTAAGTACGAAAAGTGATTAGAATAAGCCTTGGGATGCACAAAATGACCTAAATGTTAAATTAATGACACAAACGCGCTTATTAGATGAACTACAGTTCTTAAGTACGAAAAGTGATTAGATTAAGCCTTGGGATGCACAAAATGACGTAAATGTTTATCCAATGACACAAATGCACTTATTGGATGAACTTCATTCCTTAAGTACGAAAAGTGATTAGAATAAGCCTTGGGATGCACAAAATGACGTAAATGTTCATCCAATGACACAAATGCACTTATTGGATGAACTACATTCATTAAGTACGAAAAGTGATTAGAATAAGTATTGTGATGCACAAAATGTCCTAAATGTTAATTAATGACACAAACGCGCTTATCGGGTGAACTACATTCCTTAAGTACGAAAAGTGATTAGATTAAGCCTTGGGATGCACAAAATGACGTAAATGTTCATCCAATGACACAAATGCACTTATTGGATGAACTACATCCTTAAGTACGAAAAGTGATTAGAATAAGCCTTCGGATGCACAGAATGACCTAAATGTTAAATTAATGACACAAACGCGCTTATTGGATGAAGTACATTCCTTAAGTACGAAAAGTGATTAGAATAAGCCTTGGGATGCACAAAATGACGTAAATGTTCATCCAATGACACAAATGCACTTATTGGATGAACTACATCCTTAAGTACGAAAAGTGATTAGAATAAGCATTGTGATGCACAAAATGTCCTAAATGTTAATTAATGACACAAACGCGCTTATTGGATGAAGTACATTCCTTAAGTACGAAAAGTGATTAGATTAAGCCTTGGGATGCACAAAATGACGTAAATGTTCATCCAATGACACAAATGCACTTATTGGATGAACTACATCCTTAAGTACGAAAAGTGATTAGATTAAGCCTTGGGATGCACAAAATGACCTAAATGTTAAATTAATGACACAAACGCGCTTATTGGATGAACTACATTCCTTAAGTACGAAAAGTGATTATATTAAGCCTTGGGATGCACAAAATGACGTAAATGTTTATCCAATGACACAAATGCACTTATTGGATGAACTTCATTCCTTAAGTCTGAAAAGTGATTAGAATAAGCATTGTGATGCACAAAATGTCCTAAATGTTAATTAATGACACAAACGCACTTATCGGGTGAACTATATTCCTTAAGTACGAAAAGTGATTAGATTAAGCCTTGGGATGCACAAAATGACGTAAATGTTCATCCAATGACACAAATGCACTTATTGGATGAACTACATCCTTAAGTACGAAAAGTGATTAGAATAAGCCTTGGGATGCACAAAATGACCTAAATGTTAAATTAATGACACAAACGTGCTTATTGGATGAAGTACATTCCTTAAGTACGAAAAGTGATTAGATTAAGCCTTGGGATGCACAAAATGATGTAAATGTTCATCCAATGACACAAATGCATTTATTGGATGAACTACATCCTTAAGTATGAAAAGTGATTAGAATAAGCGTTGGGATGCACAAAATGACCTAAATGTTAAATTAATGACACCAACGCGCTTATTGGATGAACTACATTCCTTAAGTACGAAAAGTGATTAGATTAAGCCTTGGATGCACAAAATGACGTAAATGTTCATCCAATGACACAAATGCAGTTATTGGATGAACTACATCCTTAAGTACGAAAAGTGATTAGAATAAGCCTTGGGATGCACAGAATGACCTAAATGTTAAATTAATGACACAAACGCGCTTATTGGATGAAGTACATTCCTTAAGTACGAAAAGTGATTAGAATAAGCCTTGGGATGCACAAAATGACATAAATGTTCATCCAATGACACAAATGCACTTATTGGATGAACTACATCCTTAAGTACGAAAAGTGATTAGAATAAGCCTTGGGATGCACAAAATGACCTAAATGTTAAATTAAGACACAAACGCGCTTATTGGATGAAGTACATTCCTTAAGTACGAAAAGTGATTAGATTAAGCCTTGGGATGCACAAAATGACGTAAATGTTCATCCAATGACACAAATGCACTTATTGGATGAACTACATTCCTTAAGTACGAAAAGTGATTAGAATAAGCCTTGGGATGCACAAAATGACGTAAATGTTCATCCAATGACACAAATGCACTTATTGGAGGCACTACATTCCTTAAGTACGAAAAGTGATTAGATTAAGCCTTGGGATACACAAAATGACGTAAATGTTCATCCAATGACACAAATGCACTTATTGGATGATCTTCATTCCTTCAGTACGAAAAGTGATTAGAATAAGCCTTGGGATGCACAAAATGACGTAAATGTTCATCCAATGACACAAATGCACTTATTGGATGAACTACATTCATTAAGTACGAAAAGTGATTTGATTAAGCATTGGGATGCACAAAATGTCCTAAATGTTAATTAATGACACAAACGCGCTTATCGGGTGAACTACATTCTTTAAGTACGAAAAGTGATTAGAATAAGCCTAGGGATGCACAAAATGACGTAAATGTTCATCCAATGACACAAATGCACTTATTGGAGGAACTACATCCTTAAGTACGAAAAGTGATTAGAATAAGCCTTGGGATGCACAAAATGACCTAAATGTTAAATTAATGACACAAACGCGCTTATTGGATGAAGTACATTCCTTAAGTACGAAAAGTGATTAGATTAAGCCTTGGGATGCACAAAATGACGTAAATGTTCATCCAATGACACAAATGCACTTATTGGATGAACTACATCCTTAAGTACGAAATGTGATTAGAATAAGCCTTGGGATGCACAAAATGACCTAAATGTTAAATTAATGACACAAACGCGCTTATTGGATGAACTACATTCCTTAAGTACGAAAAGTGATTAGATTAAGCCTTGGGATGCACAAAATGACGTAAATGTTTATCCAATGACACAAATGCACTTATTGGATGAACTTCATTCCTTAAGTACGAAAAGTGATTAGAATAAGCCTAGGGATGCACAAAATGACGTAAATGTTCATCCAATGACACAAATGCACTTATTGGATGAACTTCATTCCTTAAGTACGAAAAGTGATTAGAATAAGCCTTGGGATGCACAAAATGACGTAAATGTTCATCCAATGACACAAATGCACTTATTGGATGAACTACATTCATTATGTACGAAAAGTGATTAGAATAAGCATTGTGATGCACAAAATGACCTAAATGTTAAATTAATGACACAAACGCGCTTATTGGATGAAGTACATTCCTTAAGTACGAAAAGTGATTAGATTAAGCCTTGGGATGCACAAAATGACGTAAATGTTCATCCAATGACACAAATGCACTTATTGGATGAACTACATCCTTAAGTACGAAAAGTGATTAGAATAAGCCTTGGGATGCACAAAATGACCTAAATGTTAAATTAATGACACAAACGCGCTTATTGGATGAACTACATTCCTTAAGTATGAAAAGTGATTAGATTAAGCCTTGGGATGCACAAAATGAAGTAAATGTTTATCCAATGACACAAATGCACTTATTGGATGAACTTCATTCCTTAAGTACGAAAAGTGATTAGAATAAGCCTTGGGATGCACAAAATGACCTAAATGTTAAATTAATGACACAAACGCGCTTATTGGATGAAGTACATTCCTTAAGTACGAAAAGTGATTAGATTAAGCATTGGGATGCACAAAATGACGTAAATGTTCATCCAATGACACAAATGCACTTATTGGATGAACTACATCCTTAAGTACGAAATGTGATTAGATTAAGCATTGGGATGCACAAAATGACCTAAATGTTAAATTAATGACACAAACGCGCTTATTGGATGAACTACATTCCTTAAGTACGAAAAGTGATTAGAATAAGCCTTGGGATGCACAAAATGACGTAAAGGTTCATCCAATGACACAAATGCACTTATTGGATGAACTACATCCTTAAGTACGAAAAGTGATTAGAATAAGCCTTGGGATGCACAAAATGACGTAAATGTTCATCCAATGACACAAATGCACTTATTGGATGAACTACATCCTTAAGTACGAAAAGTGATTAGAATAAGCCTGGGGATGCACAAAATGACCTAAATGTTAAATTAATGACACAAACGCGCTTATTGGATGAAGTACATTCCTTAAGTACGAAAAGTGATTAGATTAAGCCTTGGGATGCACAAAATGACGTAAATGTTCATCCAATGACAGAAATGCACTTATTGGATGAACTACATCCTTAAGTACGAAAAGTGATTAGAATAAGCCTTGGGATGCACAAAATGACCTAAATGTTAAATTAATGACACAAACGCGCTTATTGGATGAAGTACATTCCTTAAGTACGAAAAGTGATTAGATTAAGCCTTAGGATGCACAAAATGACGTAAATGTTCATCCAATGACACAAATGCACTTATTGGATGAACTACATCCTTAAGTACGAAAAGTGATTAGAATAAGCCTTGGGATGCACAAAATGACCTAAATGTTAAATTAATGACACAAACGCGCTTATTGGATGAACTACATTCCTTAAGTACGAAATGTGATTAGATTAAGCCTTGGGATGCACAAAATGACGTAAATATTTATCCAATGACACAAATGCAATTATTGGATGAAGTACATTCCTTAAGTACGAAAAGTGATTAGATTAAGCCTTGGGATGCACAAAATGACGTAAATGTTCATCCAATGACACAAATGCACTTATTAGATGAACTACATTCATTAAGTACGAAAAGTGATTAGAATAAGCATTGTGATGCACAAAATGTCCTAAATGTTAATTAATGACACAAACGCGCTTATTGGATGAAGTACATTCCTTAAGTACGAAAAGTGATTAGATTAAGCCTTGGGATGCACAAAATGACGTAAATGTTCATCCAATGACACAAATGCACTTATTGGATGAACTACATCCTTAAGTACGAAAAGTGATTAGAATAAGCCTTGGGATGCATAAAATGACCTAAATGTTAAATTAATGACACAAACGCGCTTATTGGATGAACTACATTCCTTAAGTACGAAATGTGATTAGATTAAGCCTTGGGATGCACAAAATGACGTAAATATTTATCCAATGACACAAATGCAATTATTGGATGGACTTCATTCCTTAAGTACGAAAAGTGATTAGAATAAGCCTTGGGATGCACAAAATGACGTAAATGTTCATCCAATGACACAAATGCACTTATTGGATGAACTACATCCTTAAGTACGAAAAGTGATTAGAATAAGCCTTGGGATGCACAAAATGACCTAAATGTTAAATTAATGACACAAACGCGCTTATTGGATGAGCTACATTCCTTAAGTACGAAAAGTGATTAGATTAAGCCTTGGAATGCACAAAATGACGTAAATGTTTATCCAATGACACAAATGCACTTATTGGATGAACTTCATTCCTTAAGTACGAAAAGTGATTAGAATAAGCCTTGGGATGCACAAAATGACGTAAATGTTCATCCAATGACACAAATGCACTTATTGGATGAACTACATCCTTAACTACGAAAAGTGATTAGAATAAGCCTTGGGATGCACAAAATGACATAAATGTTAAATAAATGACACAAACGCGCTTATTGGATGAACTACATTGCTTAAGTACGAAAAGTGATTAGAATAAGCCTTGGGATGCACAAAATGACGTAAATGTTTATCCAATGACACAAATGTACTTATTGGATGAACTTCATTCCTTAAGTACGAAAAGTGATTAGAATAAGCCTTGGGATACACAAAATGACGTAAATGTTCATCCAATGACACAAATGCACTTATTGGATGAACTACATGC
>JBBPBO010000003.1:29901749-29912771 GCA_037974295.1 Cicer cuneatum
TAAATGTTAATTAATGACACAAACGCACTTATCGGGTGAACTACATTCCTTAAGTACGAAAAGTGATTAGATTAAGCCTTGGGATGCACAAAATGACGTAAATGTTCATCCAATGACACAAATGCACTTATTGGATGAACTACATCCTTAAGTACGAAAAGTGATTAGAATAAGCATTGGGATGCACAAAATGACCTAAATGTTAAATTAATGACACAAACGCGCTTATTGGATGAACTACATTCCTTAAGTACGAAAAGTGATTAGATTAAGCCTTGGGATGCACAAAATGACGTAAATGTTTATCCAATGACACAAATGCACTTATTGGATGAACTTCATCCTTATGTACGAAAAGTGATTAGAATAAGCCTTGGGATGCACAAAATGACCTAAATGTTAAATTAATGACACAAACGCGCTTATTGGATGAACTACATTCCTTAAGTACGAAAAGTGATTAGATTAAGCCTTGGGATGCACAAAATGACGTAAATGTTTATCCAATGACAAAAAATGCAGTTATTGGATGAACTTCATTCCTTAAGTACGAAAAGTGATTAGAATAAGCCTTGGGATGCACAAAATAACGTAAATGTTCATCCAATGACACAAATGCACTTATTGGATGAACTACATTCCTTAAGTACGAAAAGTGATTAGATTAAGCCTTGGGATGCACAAAATGACGTAAATGTTTATCCAATGACACAAATGCACTTATTGGATGAACTTCATTCCTTAAGTACGAAAAGTGATTAGAATAAGCCTTGGGATGCATAGAATGACGTAAATGTTCATCCAATGACACAAATGCACTTATTGGATGAACTACATTCATTAAGTACGAAAAGTGATTAGAATAAGCATTGTGATGCACAAAATGTCCTAAATGTTAATTAATGACACAAACGCACTTATCGGGTGAACTACATTCCTTAAGTACGAAAAGTGATTAGATTAAGCCTTGGGATGCACAAAATGACGTAAATGTTCATCCAATGACACAAATGCACTTATTGGATGAACTACATTCATTAAGTACGAAAAGTGATTAGAATAAGCATTGTGATGCACAAAATGTCCTAAATGTTAATTAATGACACAAACGCGCTTATCGGGTGAACTACATTCCTTAAGTACGAAAAGTGATTAGATTAAGCTTTGGGATGCACAAAATGACGTATATGTTCATCCAATGACACAAATGCACTTATTGGAGGAACTACATCCTTAAGTACGAAAAGTGATTAGAATAAGCCTTGGGATGCACAAAATGACATAAATGTTAAATAAATGACACAAACGCGCTTATTGGATGAACTACATTCCTTAAGTACGAAAAGTGATTAGAATAAGCCTTGGGATGCACAAAATGACGTAAATGTTTATCCAATGACACAAATGTACTTATTGGATGAACTTCATTCCTTAAGTACGAAAAGTGATTAGAATAAGCCTTGGGATACACAAAATGACGTAAATGTTCATCCAATGACACAAATGCACTTATTGGATGAACTACATGCATTAAGTACGAAAAGTGATTAGATTAAGCTTTGGGATGCACAAAATGACGTAAATGTTAAATTAATGACACAAATGCGCTTATTGGAGGAACTACATTCCTTAAGTACGAAAAGTGATTAGATTAAGCCTTGGGATGCACAAAATGACCTAAATGTTCATCCAATGACACAAATGCACTTATTGGATGAACTACATCCTTAAGTACGAAAAGTGATTAGATTAAGCCTTCGGATGCACAGAATGACGTAAATGTTAAATTAATGACACAAATGCGCTTATTGGATGAACTACATCCTTAAGTACGAAAAGTGATTAGAATAAGCCTTGGGATGCACAAAATGACATAAATGTTCATCCAATGACACAAATGCACTTATTGGATGAACTACATCTTTAAGTACGAAAAGTGATTAGAATAAGCCTTGGGATGCACAAAATGACATAAATGTTAAAATAATGACACAAACGCGCTTATTGGATGAACTACATTCCTTAAGTACGAAAAGTGATTAGAATAAGCCTCTGGATGCACAAAATGACGTAAATGTTTATCCAATGACACAAATGTACTTATTGGATGAACTTCATTCCTTAAGTACGAAAAGTGATTAGAATAAGCCTTGGGATGCACAAAATGACCTAAATGTTAAATTAATGACACAAACTCGCTTATTGGATGAACTACATTCCTTAAGTACGAAAAGTGATTAGATTAAGCCTTGTGATGCACAAAATGACGTAAATGTTTATCCAATGACACAAATGCACTTATTGGATGAACTACATCCTTAAGTACGAAAAGTGATTAGAATAAGCCTTGGGATGCACAGAATGACCTAAATGTTAAATTAATGACACAAACGCGCTTATTGGATGAAGTACATTCCTTAAGTACGAAAAGTGATTAGAATAAGCCTTGGGATGCACAAAATGACATAAATGTTCATCCAATGACACAAATGCACTTATTGGATGAACTACATCCTTAAGTACGAAAAGTGATTAGAATAAGCCTTGGGATGCACAAAATGACAAATGTTAAATAAATGACACAAACGCGCTTATTGGATGAAGTACATTCCTTAAGTATGAAAAGTGATTAGATTAAGCCTTGGGATGCACAAAATGACGTAAATGTTTATCCAATGACACAAATGCACTTATTGGATGAACTTCATTCCTTAAGTACGAAAAGTGATTAGAATAAGCCTTGGGATGCATAGAATGACGTAAATGTTCATCCAATGACACAAATGCACTTATTGGATGAACTACATCCTTAAGTATGAAAAGTGATTAGAATAAGCCTTGGGATGCACAAAATGACCTAAATGTTAAATTAATGACACCAACGCGCTTATTGGATGAACTACATTCCTTAAGTACGAAAAGTGATTAGATTAAGCCTTGGATGCACAAAATGACGTAAATGTTCATCCAATGACACAAATGCAGTTATTGGATGAACTACATCCTTAAGTACGAAAAGTGATTAGAATAAGCCTTGGGATGCACAGAATGACCTAAATGTTAAATTAATGACACAAACGCGCTTATTGGATGAAGTACATTCCTTAAGTACGAAAAGTGATTAGAATAAGCCTTGGGATGCACAAAATGACGTAAATGTTCATCCAATGACACAAATGCACTTATTGGATGAACTACATCCTTAAGTACGAAAAGTGATTAGATTAAGCCTTGGGATGCACAAAATGACCTAAATGTTAAATTAATGACACAAACGCGCTTATTGGATGAACTACATTCCTTAAGTACGAAAAGTGATTAGAATAAGCCTTGGGATGCACAAAATGACGTAAATGTTCATCCAATGACACAAATGCACTTATTGGAGGAACTAGATCCTTAAGTACGAAAAGTGATTGGAATAAGCCTTGGGATGCACAAAATGACCTAAATGTTAAATTAATGACACAAACGCGCTTATTGGATGAAGTACATTCCTTAAGTACGAAAAGTGATTAGATTAAGCCTTGGGATGCACAAAATGACGTAAATGTTCATCCAATGACACAAATGCACTTATTGGATGAACAACATTCATTAAGTACGAAAAGTGATTAGAATAAGCATTGTGATGCACAAAATGTCCTAAATGTTAATTAATGACACAAACGCGCTTATCGGGTGAACTACATTCCCTAAGTACGAAAAAGTGATTAGATTAAACTTTGGGATGCACAAAATGACGTAAATGTTCATCCAATGACACAAATGCACTTATTGGAGGAACTACATCCTTAAGTACGAAAAGTGATTAGAATAAGCCTTGGGATGCACAAAATGACCTAAATGTTAAATTAATGACACAAACGCGCTTATCGGGTGAACTACATTCCCTAAGTACGAAAAAGTGATTAGATTAAACTTTCGGATGCCCAAAATGACTTAAATGTTCAACCAATGACACAAATGCACTTATTGGAGGAACTACATCCTTAAGTACGAAAAGTGATTAGAATAAGCCTTGGGATGCACAAAATGACCTAAATGTTAAATTAATGACACAAACGCGCTTATCGGGTGAAGTACATTCCTTAAGTACGAAAAGTGATTAGATTAAGCCTTGGGATGCACAAAATGACGTAAATGTTCATCCAATGACACAAATGCACTTATTGGATGAACTACATCCTTAAGTACGAAAAGTGATTTGAATAAGCCTTGGGATGCATAAAATGACCTAAATGTTAAATTAATGACACAAACGCGCTTATCGGATGAACTACATTCCTTAAGTACGAAAAGTGATTAGATTAAGCCTTGGGATGCACAAAATGACGTAAATGTTTATCCAATGACACAAATGCACTTATTGGATGAACTTCATTCCTTAAGTACGAAAAGTGATTAGAATAAGCCTTGGGATGCACAAAATGACGTAAATGTTCATCCAATGACACAAATGCACTTATTGGATGAACTACATTCATTATGTACGAAAAGTGATTAGAATAAGCATTGTGATGCACAAAATGACCTAAATGTTAAATTAATGACACAAACGCGCTTATTGGATGAAGTACATTCCTTAAGTACGAAAAGTGATTAGATTAAGCCTTGGGATGCACAAAATGACGTAAATGTTCATCCAATGACACAAATGCACTTATTGGATGAACTACATCCTTAAGTACGAAAAGTGATTAGAATAAGCCTTGGGATGCACAAAATGACCTAAATGTTAAATTAATGACACAAACGCGCTTATTGGATGAACTACATTCCTTAAGTATGAAAAGTGATTAGATTAAGCCTTGGGATGCACAAAATGAAGTAAATGTTTATCCAATGACACAAATGCACTTATTGGATGAACTTCATTCCTTAAGTACGAAAAGTGATTAGAATAAGCCTTGGGATGCACAAAATGACCTAAATGTTAAATTAATGACACAAACGCGCTTATTGGATGAAGTACATTCCTTAAGTACGAAAAGTGATTAGAATAAGCCTTGGGATGCACAAAATGACATAAATGTTCATCCAATGACACAAATGCACTTATTGGATGAACTACATCCTTAAGTACGAAAAGTGATTAGAATAAGCCTTGGGATGCACAAAATGACATAAATGATAAATAAATGACACAAACGCGTTTATTGGATGAAGTACATTCCTTAAGTACGAAAAGTGATTAGATTAAGCCTTGGGATGCACAAAATGACGTAAATGTTTATCCAATGACACAAATGCACTTATTGGATGAACTTCATTCCTTAAGTACGAAAAGTGATTAGAATAAGCCTTGGGATGCATAGAATGACGTAAATGTTCATCCAATGACACAAATGCACTTATTGGATGAACTACATTCATTAAGTACGAAAAGTGATTAGAATAAGCATTGTGATGCACAAAATGTCCTAAATGTTAATTAATGACACAAACGCACTTATCGGGTGAACTACATTCCTTAAGTACGAAAAGTGATTAGATTAAGCCTTGGGATGCACAAAATGACGTAAATGTTCATCCAATGACACAAATGCACTTATTGGATGAACTACATCCTTAAGTACGAAAAGTGATTAGAATAAGCCTTGGGATGCACAAAATGACATAAATGTTAAATTAATGACACAAACGCGCTTATTGGATGAAGTAAATTCCTTAAGTACGAAAAGTGATTAGATTAAGCCTTGGAATGCACAAAATGACGTAAATGTTCATCCAATGACACAAATCCACTTATTGGATGAACTATATCTTTAAGTACGAAAAGTGATTAGAATAAGCCTTGGGATGCACAAAATGACCTAAATGTTTAATTAATGACACAAACGCGCTTATTGGATGAAGTACATTCCTTTAGTACGAAAAGTGATTAGATTAAGCCTTGGGATGCACAAAATGACGTAAATGTTCATCCAATGACACAAATGCACTTATTGGATGAACTACATCCTTAAGTACGAAAAGTGATTAGAATAAGCCTTGGGATGCACAAAATGACATAAATGTTAAATTAATGACACAAACGCGCTTATTGGATGAACTACATTCCTTAAGTACGAAAAGTGATTAGAATAAGCCTCTGGATGCACAAAATGACGTAAATGTTTATCCAATGACACAAATGTACTTATTGGATGAACTTCATTCCTTAAGTACGAAAAGTGATTAGAATAAGCATTGTGATGCACAAAATGTCCAAAATGTTAATTAATGACACAAACGCGCTTATTGGATGAAGTACATTCCTTAAGTACGAAAAGTGATTAGATTAAGCCTTGGGATGCACAAAATGACGTAAATGTTCATCCAATGACACAAATGCACTTATTGGATGAACTACATTCCTTAAGTACGAAAAGTGATTAGAATAAGCCTTGGGATGCACAAAATGACGTAAATGTTCATCCAATGACACAAATGCACTTATTGGAGGCACTACATTCCTTAAGTACGAAAAGTGATTAGATTAAGCCTTGGGATACACAAAATGACGTAAATGTTCATCCAATGACACAAATGCACTTATTGGATGATCTTCATTCCTTCAGTACGAAAAGTGATTAGAATAAGCCTTGGGATGCACAAAATGACGTAAATGTTCATCCAATGACACAAATGCACTTATTGGATGAACTACATTCATTAAGTACGAAAAGTGATTTGATTAAGCATTGGGATGCACAAAATGTCCTAAATGTTAATTAATGACACAAACGCGCTTATCGGGTGAACTACATTCTTTAAGTACGAAAAGTGATTAGAATAAGCCTAGGGATGCACAAAATGACGTAAATGTTCATCCAATGACACAAATGCACTTATTGGAGGAACTACATCCTTAAGTACGAAAAGTGATTAGAATAAGCCTTGGGATGCACAAAATGACCTAAATGTTAAATTAATGACACAAACGCGCTTATTGGATGAAGTACATTCCTTAAGTACGAAAAGTGATTAGATTAAGCCTTGGGATGCACAAAATGACGTAAATGTTCATCCAATGACACAAATGCACTTATTGGATGAACTACATCCTTAAGTACGAAATGTGATTAGAATAAGCCTTGGGATGCACAAAATGACCTAAATGTTAAATTAATGACACAAACGCGCTTATTGGATGAACTACATTCCTTAAGTACGAAAAGTGATTAGATTAAGCCTTGGGATGCACAAAATGACGTAAATGTTCATCCATTGACACAAATGCACTTATTGGATAAACTTCATTCCTTAAGTACGAAAAGTGATTAGAAAAAGCCTTGGGATGCACAAAATGACGTAAATGTTCATCCAATGACACAAATGCACTTATTGGATGAACTACATTCATTAAGTACGAAAAGTGATTAGAATAAGCCTTGGGATGCACAAAATGACCTAAATGTTAAATTAATGACACAAACGCGCTTATTGGATGAACTACATTCCTTAAGTACGAAAAGTGATTAGATTAAGCCTTGGGATGCACAAAATGACGTAAATGTTCATCCATTGACACAAATGCACTTATTGGATGAACTTCATTCCTTAAGTACGAAAAGTGATTAGAAAAAGCCTTGGGATGCACAAAATGACGTAAATGATCATCCAATGACACAAATGCACTTATTGGATGAACTACATTCATTAAGTACGAAAAGTGATTAGAATAAGCCTTGGGATGCACAAAATGACCTAAATGTTAAATTAATGACACAAACGCGCTTATTGGATGAACTACATTCCTTAAGTACGAAAAGTGATTAGAATAAGCCTTGGGATGCACAAAATGACGTAAATGTTCATCCAATGACACAAATGCACTTATTGGAGGAACTACATCCTTAAGTACGAAAAGTGATTAGAATAAGCCTTGGGATGCACAAAATGACGTAAATGTTCATCCAATGACACAAATGCACTTATTGGATGAACTACATTCATTAAGTACGAAAAGTGATTAGAATAAGCATTGTGATGCACAAAATGTCCTAAACGTTAATTAATGACACAAACGCGCTTATCGGGTGAACTATATTCCTTAAGTACGAAAAGTGATTAGATTAAGCTTTGGGATGCACAAAATGACGTAAATGTTCATCCAATGACACAAATGCACTTATTGGAGGCACTACATCCTTAAGTACGAAAAGTGATTAGAATAAGCCTTGGGATGCACAAAATGACCTAAATGTTAAATTAATGACACAAACGCGCTTATTGGATGAAGTACATTCCTTAAGTACGAAAAGTGATTAGATTAAGCCTTGGGATGCACAAAATGACGTAAATGTTCATCCAATGACAGAAATGCACTTATTGGATGAACTACATCCTTAAGTACGAAAAGTGATTAGAATAAGCCTTGGGATGCACAAAATGACCTAAATGTTAAATTAATGACACAAACGCGCTTATTGGATGAAGTACATTCCTTAAGTACGAAAAGTGATTAGATTAAGCCTTAGGATGCACAAAATGACGTAAATGTTCATCCAATGACACAAATGCACTTATTGGATGAACTACATCCTTAAGTACGAAAAGTGATTAGAATAAGCCTTGGGATGCACAAAATGACCTAAATGTTAAATTAATGACACAAACGCGCTTATTGGATGAACTACATTCCTTAAGTACGAAATGTGATTAGATTAAGCCTTGGGATGCACAAAATGACGTAAATATTTATCCAATGACACAAATGCAATTATTGGATGAAGTACATTCCTTAAGTACGAAAAGTGATTAGATTAAGCCTTGGGATGCACAAAATGACGTAAATGTTCATCCAATGACACAAATGCACTTATTAGATGAACTACATTCATTAAGTACGAAAAGTGATTAGAATAAGCATTGTGATGCACAAAATGTCCTAAATGTTAATTAATGACACAAACGCGCTTATTGGATGAAGTACATTCCTTAAGTACGAAAAGTGATTAGATTAAGCCTTGGGATGCACAAAATGACGTAAATGTTCATCCAATGACACAAATGCACTTATTGGATGAACTACATCCTTAAGTACGAAAAGTGATTAGAATAAGCCTTGGGATGCATAAAATGACCTAAATGTTAAATTAATGACACAAACGCGCTTATTGGATGAACTACATTCCTTAAGTACGAAATGTGATTAGATTAAGCCTTGGGATGCACAAAATGACGTAAATATTTATCCAATGACACAAATGCAATTATTGGATGGACTTCATTCCTTAAGTACGAAAAGTGATTAGAATAAGCCTTGGGATGCACAAAATGACGTAAATGTTCATCCAATGACACAAATGCACTTATTGGATGAACTACATCCTTAAGTACGAAAAGTGATTAGAATAAGCCTTGGGATGCACAAAATGACCTAAATGTTAAATTAATGACACAAACGCGCTTATTGGATGAACTACATTCCTTAAGTACGAAAAGTGATTAGAATAAGCCTTGGGATGCACAAAATGACGTAAATGTTTATCCAATGACACAAATGTACTTATTGGATGAACTTCATTCCTTAAGTACGAAAAGTGATTAGAATAAGCATTGTGATGCACAAAATGTCCTAAATGTTAATTAATGACACAAACGCGCTTATTGGATGAAGTACATTCCTTAAGTACGAAAAGTGATTAGATTAAGCCTTGGGATGCACAAAATGACGTAAATGTTCATCCAATGACACAAATGCACTTATTGGATGAACTACATCCTTAAGTACGAAAAGTGATTAGAATAAGCCTTGGGATGCACAAAATGACCTAAATGTTAAATTAATGACACAAACGCGCTTATTGGGTGAACTACATTCCTTAAGTACGAAAAGTGATTAGATTAAGCCTTGGGATGCACAAAATGACGTAAATGTTCATCCAATGACACAAATGCACTTATTGGATGAACTACATCCTTAAGTACGAAAAGTGATTAGAATAAGCATTGGGATGCACAAAATGACCTAAATGTTAAATTAATGACACAAACGCGCTTATTGGATGAACTACATTCCTTAAGTACGAAAAGTGATTAGATTAAGCCTTGGGATGCACAAAATGACGTAAATGTTCATCCAATGACACAAATGCACTTATTGGAGGAACTACATCCTTAAGTACGAAAAGTGATTAGAATAAGCCTTGGGATGCACAAAATGACCTAAATGTTAAATTAATGACACAAACGCGCTTATTGGATAAACTACATTCCTTAAGTACGAAAAGTGATTAGATTAAGCCTTGGGATGCACAAAATGACGTAAATGCTTATCCAATGACACAAACGCGCTTATCGGGTGAACTACATTCCTTAAGTACGAAAAGTGATTAGATTAAGCTTTGGGATGCACAAAATGACGTAAATGTTCATCCAATGACACAAATGCACTTATTGGAGGAACTACATCCTTAAATACGAAAAGTGATTAGAATAAGCCTTGGGATGCACAAAATGACCTAAATGTTAAATTAATGACACAAACGCGCTTATTGGATGAACTACATTCCTTAAGTACGAAAAGTGATTAGATTAAGCCTTGGGATGCACAAAATGACGTAAATGTTCATCCAATGACACAAATGCACTTATTGGATGAACTTCATTCCTTAAGTACGAAAAGTGATTAGAAAAAGCCTTGGGATGCACAAAATGACGTAAATGTTCATCCAATGACACAAATGCACTTATTGGATGAACTACATTCATTAAGTACGAAAAATGATTAGAATAAGCATTGTGATGCACAAAATGTCCTAAATGTTAATTAATGACACAAACGCACTATTGGATGAACTACATTCCTTAAGTACGAAAAGTGAATAGATTAAGCCTTGGGATGCACAAAATGACGTAAATGTTTATCCAATGACACAAATGCACTTATTGGATGAACATCATTCCTTAAGTACGTAAAGTGATTAAAATAAGCATTGTGATGCACAAAATGTCCTAAATGTTAATTAATGACACAAACGCGCTTATCGGGTGAACTACATTCCTTAAGTACGAAAAGTGATTAGATTAAGC
>JBBPBO010000003.1:29914109-29935714 GCA_037974295.1 Cicer cuneatum
AAATGCACTTATTGGAGGAACTACATCCTTAAGTACGAAAAGTGATTAGAATAAGCCTTGGGATGCACAAAATGACGTAAATGTTCATCCAATGACACAAATGCACTTATTGGATGAACTACATTCATTAAGTACGAAAAGTGATTAAAATAAGCATTGTGATGCACAAAATGTCCTAAATGTTAATTAATGACACAAACGCGCTTATCGGGTGAACTACATTCCTTAAGTACGAAAAGTGATTAGATTAAGCTTTGGGATGCACAAAATGACGTAAATGTTCATCCAATGACACAAATGCACTTATTGGATGAAGTACATTCCTTAAGTACGAATAGTGATTAGATTAAGCCTTGGGATGCACAAAATGACGTAAACGTTCATCCAATGACACAAATGCACTTATTGGATGAACTACATCCTTAAGTACGAAAAGTGATTAGAATAAGCCTTGGGATGCACAAAATGACGTAAATGTTCATCCAATGACACAAATGCACTTATTGGAGGAACTACATCCTTAAGTACGAAAAGTGATTAGAATAAGCATTGTGATGCACAAAATGTCCTAAATGTTAATTAATGACACAAACGCGCTTATCGGGTGAACTACATTCCTTAAGTACGAAAAGTGATTAGATTAAGCTTTGGGATGCACAAAATGACGTAAATGTTCATCCAATGACACAAATGCACTTATTGGATGAACTTCATTCCTTAAGTACGAAAAGTGATTAGAATAAGCCTTGGGATGCACAAAATGACCTAAATGTTAAATTAATGACACAAACGCGCTTATTGGATGAAGTACATCCCTTAAGTACGAAAAGTGATTAGAATAAGCCTTGGGTTGCACAAAATGACGTAAATGTTCATCCAATGACACAAATGCACTTATTGGATGAACTACATTCCTTAAGTACGAAAGGTGATTAGATTAAGCTTTGGGATGCACAAAATGACGTAAATGTTCATCCAATGACACAAATGCACTTATTGGATGAACTTCATTCCTTAAGTACGAAAAGTGATTAGAATAAGCCTTGGGATGCACAAAATGACGTAAATGTTCATCCAATGACACAAATGCACTTATTGGAGGAACTACATCCTTAAGTACGAAAAGTGATTAGAATAAGCCTTGGGATGCACAAAATGACGTAAATGTTCATCCAATGACACAAATGCACTTATTGGATGAACTACATTCATTAAGTACGAAAAGTGATTAGAATAAGCATTGTGATGCACAAAATGACCTAAATGTTAAATTAATGACACAAACGCGCTTATTGGATGAACTACATTCCTTAAGTACGAAAAGTGATTAGATTAAGCCTTGGGATGCACAAAATGACGTAAATGTTTATCTTATGACACAAATGCACTTATTGGATGAACTTCATTCCTTAAGTACGAAAAGTGATTAGAATAAGCCTTGGGATGCACAAAATGACGTAAATGTTCATCCAATGACACAAATGCACTTATTGGATAAACTACATTCATTAAGTACGAAAAGTGATTAGAATAAGCATTGTGATGCACAAAATGTCCTAAATGTTAATTAATGACACAAACGCGCTTATCAGGTGAACTACATTCCTTAAGTACGAAAAGTGATTAGATTAAGCTTTGGGATGCACAAAATGACGTAAATGTTCATCCAATGACACAAATGCACTTATTGGAGGAACTACATCCTTAAGTACGAAAAGTGATTAGAATAAGCCTTGGGATGCACAAAATGACCTAATGTTAAATTAATGATACAAACGTGCTTATTGGATGAACTGCATTCCTTAAGTACAAAAAGTGATTAGATTAAGCCTTGGGATGCACAAAATGACGTAAATGTTCATCCAATGACACAAATGCACTTATTGGATAAACTACATCCTTAAGTACGAAAAGTGATTAGAATAAGGCTTGGGATGCACAAAATGACGTAAATGTTCATCCAATGACACAAATGCACTTATTGGAGGAACTACATCCTTAAGTACGAAAAGTGATTAGAATAAGCCTTGGGATGCACAAAATGACCTAAATGTTAAATTAATGACACAAACGCGCTTATTGGATGAACTACATTCCTTAAGTACGAAAAGTGATAAGATTAAGCCTTGGGATGCACAAAATGACGTAAATGTTTATCCAATGACACAAATGCACTTATTGGATGAACTTCATTCCTTAAGTACGAAAAGTGATTAGAATAAGCCTTGGGATGCACAAAATGACGTAAATGTTCATCCAATGACACAAATGCACTTATTGGATGAACTACATTCATTAAGTACGAAAAGTGATTAGAATAAGCCTTGGGATGCACAAAATGACCTAAATGTTAAATTAA
Organism: Cicer cuneatum; assembly: GCA_037974295.1. Lineage (NCBI taxonomy): Eukaryota > Viridiplantae > Streptophyta > Magnoliopsida > Fabales > Fabaceae > Cicer > Cicer cuneatum. Next base: position 29,916,469 of record JBBPBO010000003.1, read on the forward strand.
TGACACAAACGCGCTTATTGGATGAAGTACATTCCTTAAGTACGAAAAGTGATTAGAATAAGCCTTGGGATGCACAAAATGACGTAAATGTTCATCCAATGACACAAATGCACTTATTGGATGAACTACATTCATTAAGTACGAAAAGTGATTAAAATAAGCATTGTGATGCACAAAATGTCCTAAATGTTAATTAATGACACAAACGCGCTTATCGGGTGAACTACATTCCTTAAGTACGAAAAGTGATTAGATTAAGCTTTGGGATGCACAAAATGACGTAAATGTTCATCCAATGACACAAATGCACTTATTGGAGGAACTACATCCTTAAGTACGAAAAGTGATTAGAGTAAGCCTTGGGATGCACAAAATGACCTAAATGTTAAATTAATGACACAAACGCGCTTATTGGATGAAGTACATTCCTTAAGTACGAAAAGTGATTAGATTAAGCTTTGGGATGCACAAAATGACGTAAATGTTCATCCAATGACACAAATGCACTTATTGGATGAACTAATTCCTTAAGTACGAAAAGTGATTAGAATAAGCCTTGGGATGCACAAAATGACCTAAATGTTAAATTAATGACACAAACGCACTATTGGATGAACTACATTCCTTAAGTACGAAAAGTGATTAGATTAAGCCTTGGGATGCACAAAATGACGTAAATGTTTATCCAATGACACAAATGCATTTATTGGATGAACATCATTCCTTAAGTACGAAAAGTGATTAGAATAAGCCTTGGGATGCACAAAATAACGTAAATGTTCATCCAATGACACAAATGCACTTATTGGATGAACTACATTCCTTAAGTACGAAAAGTGATTAGATTAAGCCTTGGGATGCACAAAATGACGTAAATGTTTATCCAATGACACAAATGCACTTATTGGCTGAACTTCATTCCTTAAGTACGAAAAGTGATCAGAATAAGCCTTGGGATGCACAAAATGACGTAAATGTTCATCCAATGACACAAATGCACTTATTGGATGAACTACATTCATTAAGTACGAAAAGTGATTAAAATAAGCATTGTGATGCACAAAATGTCCTAAATGTTAATTAATGACACAAACGCGCTTATCGGGTGAACTACATTCCTTAAGTACGAAAAGTGATTAGATTAAGCTTTGGGATGCACAAAATGACGTAAATGTTCATCCAATGACACAAATGCACTTATTGGATGAACTACATCCTTAAGTACGAAAAGTGATTAGAATAAGCCTTCGGATGCACAGAATGACCTAAATGTTAAATTAATGACACAAACGCGCTTATTGGATGAAGTACATTCCTTAAGTACGAAAAGTGATTAGAATAAGCCTTGGGATGCACAAAATGACGTAAATGTTCATCCAATGACACAAATGCACTTATTGGATGAACTACATCCTTAAGTACGAAAAGTGATTAGAATAAGCATTGTGATGCACAAAATGTCCTAAATGTTAATTAATGACACAAACGCGCTTATCGGGTGAACTACATTCCTTAAGTACGAAAAGTGATTAGATTAAGCTTTGGGATGCACAAAATGACGTAAATGTTCATCCAATGACACAAATGCACTTATTGGATGAACTTCATTCCTTAAGTACGAAAAGTGATTAGAATAAGCCTTGGGATGCACAAAATGACCTAAATGTTAAATTAATGACACAAACGCGCTTATTGGATGAAGTACATCCCTTAAGTACGAAAAGTGATTAGAATAAGCCTTGGGTTGCACAAAATGACGTAAATGTTCATCCAATGACACAAATGCACTTATTGGATGAACTACATTCCTTAAGTACGAAAGGTGATTAGATTAAGCTTTGGGATGCACAAAATGACGTAAATGTTCATCCAATGACACAAATGCACTTATTGGATGAACTTCATTCCTTAAGTACGAAAAGTGATTAGAATAAGCCTTGGGATGCACAAAATGACGTAAATGTTCATCCAATGACACAAATGCACTTATTGGAGGAACTACATCCTTAAGTACGAAAAGTGATTAGAATAAGCCTTGGGATGCACAAAATGACGTAAATGTTCATCCAATGACACAAATGCACTTATTGGATGAACTACATTCATTAAGTACGAAAAGTGATTAAAATAAGCATTGTGATGCACAAAATGTCCTAAATGTTAATTAATGACACAAACGCGCTTATCGGGTGAACTACATTCCTTAAGTACGAAAAGTGATTAGATTAAGCTTTGGGATGCACAAAATGACGTAAATGTTCATCCAATGACACAAATGCACTTATTGGATGAAGTACATTCCTTAAGTACGAATAGTGATTAGATTAAGCCTTGGGATGCACAAAATGACGTAAACGTTCATCCAATGACACAAATGCACTTATTGGATGAACTACATCCTTAAGTACGAAAAGTGATTAGAATAAGCCTTGGGATGCACAAAATGACGTAAATGTTCATCCAATGACACAAATGCACTTATTGGAGGAACTACATCCTTAAGTACGAAAAGTGATTAGAATAAGCATTGTGATGCACAAAATGTCCTAAATGTTAATTAATGACACAAACGCGCTTATCGGGTGAACTACATTCCTTAAGTACGAAAAGTGATTAGATTAAGCTTTGGGATGCACAAAATGACGTAAATGTTTATCCAATGACACAAATGCACTTATTGGATGAACTTCATTCCTTAAGTACGAAAAGTGATTAGAATAAGCCTTGGGATGCACAAAATGACCTAAATGTTAAATTAATGACACAAACGCGCTTATTGGATGAACTACATTCCTTAAGTACGAAAAGTGATTAGATTAAGCCTTGGGATGCACAAAATGACGTAAATGTTCATCCAATGACACAAATGCACTTATTGGATGAACTTCATTCCTTAAGTACGAAAAGTGATTAGAAAAAGCCTTGGGATGCACAAAATGACGTAAATGTTCATCCAATGACACAAATGCACTTATTGGATGAACTACATTCATTAAGTACGAAAAGTGATTAGAATAAGCATTGTGATGCACAAAATGTCCTAAATGTTAATTAATGACACAAACGTGCTTATCGGGTGAACTTCATTCCTTAAGTACGAAAAGTGATTAGAATAAGCCTTGGGATGCACAAAATGACGTAAATGTTCATCCAATGACACAAATGCACTTATTGGATGAACTACATTCATTAAGTACGTAAAGTGATTAAAATAAGCATTGTGATGCACAAAATGTCCTAAATGTTAATTAATGACACAAACGCGCTTATCGGGTGAACTACATTCCTTAAGTACGAAAAGTGATTAGATTAAGCTTTGGGATGCACAAAATGACGTAAATGTTCATCCAATGACACAAATGCACTTATTGGATGAAGTACATTCCTTAAGTACGAATAGTGATTAGATTAAGCCTTGGGATGCACAAAATGACGTAAACGTTCATCCAATGACACAAATGCACTTATTGGATGAACTACATCCTTAAGTACGAAAAGTGATTAGAATAAGCCTTGGGATGCACAAAATGACCTAAATGTTAAATTAATGACACAAACGCGCTTATTGGATGAAGTACATTCCTTAAGTACGAAAAGTGATTAGATTAACCCTTGGGATGCACAAAATGACGTAAATGTTCATCCAATGACACAAATGCACTTATTGGATGAACTACATCCTTAAGTACGAAAAGTGATTAGAATAAGCCTTGGGATGCACAAAATGACCTAAATGTTAAATTAATGACACAAACGCGCTTATTGGATGAAATACATTCCTTAAGTACGAAAAGTGATTAGATTAAGCCTTGGGATGCACAAAATGACGTAAATGTTTATCCAATGACACAAATGCACTTATTGGATGAACTTCATTCCTTAAGTACGAAAAGTGATTAGAATAAGCCTTGGGATGCACAAAATAAAGTAAATGTTCATCCAAAGACACAAATGCACTTATTGGATGAACTACATTCATTAAGTACGAAAATTGATTAAAATAAGCATTCTGATGCACAAAATGTCCTAAATGTTAATTAATGACTTAAACGCGCTTATCGGGTGAACTACATTCCTTAAGTACGAAAAGTGATTAGATTAAGCCTTGGGATGCACAAAATGACTTAAATGTTCATCCAATGACACAAATGCACTTATTGGATGAACTACATTCATTAAGTACGAAAAGTGATTTGAATAAGCATTGTGATGCACAAAATATCCTAAATGTTAATTAATGACACAAACGCGCTTATCGGGTGAACTACATTCCTTAAGTACGAAAAGTGATTAGATTAAGCCTTGGGATGCACAAAATGACGTAAATGTTCATCCAATGACACAAATGCACTTATTGGAGGAACTACATCCTTAAGTACGAAAAGTGATTAGAGTAAGCCTTGGGATGCACAAAATGACCTAAATGTTAAATTAATGACACAAACGCGCTTATTGGATGAACTACATTCCTTAAGTACGAAAAGTGATTAGAATAAGCCTTGGGATGCACAAAATGACGTAAATGTTCATCCAATGACACAAATGCACTTATTGGATGAACTACATTCATTAAGTATGAAAAGTGATTTGAATAAGCATTGTGATGCACAAAATGTCCTAAATGTTAATTAATGACACAAACGCGCTTATCGGGTGAACTACATTCTTTAAGTACGAAAAGTGATTAGATTAAGCTTTGGGATGCACAAAATGACGTAAATGTTCATCCAATGACACAAATGCACTTATTGGAGGAACTACATCCTTAAGTACGAAAAGTGATTAGAATAAGCCTTGGGATGCACAAAATGACCTAAATGTTAAATTAATGACACAAATGCACTTATTGGAGGAACTACATCCTTATGTACGAAAAGTGATTAGAATAAGCCTTGGGATGCACAAAATGACCTAAATGTTAAATTAATGACACAAACGCGCTTATTGGATGAAGTGCATTCCTTAAGTACGAAAAGTGATAGATTAAGCCTTGGGATGCACAAAATGACGTAAATGTTCATCCAATGAAGCAAATGCTCTTATTGGTTGAACTACATCCTTAAGTACGAAAAGTGATTAGAATAAGCCTTGGGATGCACAAAATGACCTAAATGTTAAATTAATGACACAAACGCGCTTATTGGATGAACTACGTTCCTCAAGTACGAAAAGTGATTAGAATAAGCCTTGGGATGCACAAAATGACGTAAATGTTTATCCAACGAAACAAATGCACTTATTGGATGAACTTCATTCCTTAACTAGGAAAAGTGATTAGAATAAGCCTTGGGATGCACAAAATGACGTAAATGTTCATCAAATGACACAAATGCACTTATTGGATGAACTACATTCATTAAGTACGAAAAGTGATTAGAATAAGCCTTCTGATGCACAAATATTCCTAAATGTTAATTAATGACACAAACGCGCTTATCGGGTGAACTACATTCCTTTAGTACAAAAAGTGATTAGATTAAGCTTTGGGATGCACAAAATGACGTAAATGTTCATCCAATGACACAAATGCACTTATTGGATGAACTACATTCATTAAGTACGAAAAGTGATTAGAATAAGCCTTGTGATGCACAAAATGTCCTAAATGTTAATTAATGACACAAACGCGCTTATCGGGTGAACTACATTCCTTAAGAACGAAAAGTGATTAGATTAAGCTTTGGGATGCACAAAATGACGTAAATGTTCATCCAATGACACAAATGCATTTATTGGAGGAACTACATCCTTATGTACGAAATGTGATTAGAATAAGCCTTGGGATGCACAAAATGACCTAAATGTTAAATTAATGACACAAACGCGCTTATTGGATGAACTACATTCCTTAAGTACGAAAAGTGATTAGATTAAGCCTTGGGATGCACAAAATGACGTAAATGTTTATCCAATGACACAAATGCACTTATTGGATGAACTTCATTCCTTAAGTACGAAAAGTGATTAGAATAAGCCTAGGGATGCACAAAATGACGTAAATGTTCATCCAATGACACAAATGCACTTATTGGATGAACTTCATTCCTTAAGTACGAAAAGTGATTAGAATAAGCCTTGGGATGCACAAAATGACGTAAATGTTCATCCAATGACACAAATGCACTTATTGGATGAACTACATTCATTATGTACGAAAAGTGATTAGAATAAGCATTGTGATGCACAAAATGTCCTAAATGTTAACTAATGACACAAACGCGCTTATCGGGTGAACTACATTCCTTAAGTACGAAAAGTGATTAGATTAAGCTTTGGGATGCACAAAATGACGTAAATGTTCATCCAATGACACAAATGCACTTATTGGAGGAACTACATCCTTAAGTACGAAAAGTGATTAGAATAAACCTTGGGATGCACAAAATGACCTAAATGTTAAATTAATGACACAAACGCGCTTATTGGATGAAGTACATTCCTTAAGTACGAAAAGTGATTAGATTAAGCCTTGGGATGCACAAAATGACGTAAATGTTCAACGAATGATACAAATGCACTTATTGGATGAACTACATCCTTAAGTACGAAAAGTGATTAGAATAAGCCTTGGGATGCACAAAATGACCTAAATGTTAAATTAATGACACAAACGCGCTTATTGGATGAACTTCATTCCTTAAGTACGAAAAGTGATTAGATTAAGCCTTGGGATGCACAAAATGACGTAAATGTTTATCCAATGACACAAATGCAGTTATTGGATGAACTTCATTCCTTAAGTACGAAAAGTGATTAGAATAAGCCTTGGGATGCACAAAATAACGTAAATGTTCATCCAATGACATAAATGCACTTATTGGATGAACTACATTCCTTAAGTACGAAAAGTGGTTAGATTAAGCCTTGGGATGCACAAAATGACGTAAATGTTTATCCAATGACACAAATGCACTTATTGGATGAACTTCATTCCTTATGTACGAAAAGTGATTAGAATAAGCCTTGGGATGCACAAAATGATGTAAATGTTCATCCAATGACACAAATGCACTTATTGGATGAACTAAATTCATTAAGTACGTAAAGTGATTAAAATAAGCATTGTGATGCACAAAATGCCCTAAATGTTAAATAATGACACAAACGCGCTTATCGGGTGAACTACATTCCTTAAGTACGAAAAGTGATTAGATTAAGCTTTGGGATGCACAAAATGACGTAAATGTTCATCCAATGACACAAATGCACTTATTGGAGGAACTACATCCTTAAGTACGAAAAGTGATTAGAATAAGCCTTGGGATGCACAAAATGACCTAAATATTAAATTAATGACACAAACGCGCTTATTGGATGAAGTACATTCCTTAAGTACGAAAAGTGATTAGATTAAGCTTTAGGATGCTCAAAATGACGTAAATGTTCATCCAATGACACAAATGCAGTTATTGGAGGAACTACATCCTTAAGTACGAAAAGTGATTAGAATAAGCCTTGGGATGTACAAAATGACCTAAATGTTAAATTAATGACACAAACGCGCTTATTGGATGAACTACATTCCTTAAGTACGAAAAGTGATTAGATTAAGCCTTGGGATGCACAAAATGACGTAAATGTTTATCCAATGACACAAATGCACTTATTGGATGAACTACATCCTTAAGTACGAAAAGTGATTAGAATAAGCCTTGGGATGCACAAAATGACCTAAATGTTAAATTAATGACACAAACGCGCTTATTGGATGAAGTACAGTCCTTAAGTACGAAAAGTGATTAGATTAAGCCTTGGGATGCACAAAATGACGTAAATGTTTATCCAATGACACAAATGCACTTATTGGATGAACTTCATCCTTAAGTACGAAAAGTGATTAGAATAAGCCTTGGGATGCACAAAATGACCTAAATGTTAAATTAATGACACAAACGCGCTTATTGGATGAACTACATTCCTTAAGTACGAAAAGTGATTAGAATAAGCCTTGGGATGCACAAAATGACGTAAATGTTCATCCAATGACACAAATGCACTTATTGGATGAACTTCATCCTTAAGTACGAAAAGTGATTAGAATAAGCCTTGGGATGCACAAAATGACCTAAATGTTAAATTAATGACACAAACGCGCTTATTGGATGAACTACATTCCTTAAGTACGAAAAGTGATTAGATTAAGCCTTGGGATGCACAAAATGACGTAAATGTTTATCCAATGACACAAATGCACTTATTGGATGAACTTCATCCTTAATTACGAAAAGTGATTAGAATAAGCCTTGGGATGCACAAAATGACCTAAATGTTAAATTAATGACACAAACGCGCTTATTGGATGAAGTACATTCCTTAAGTACGAAAAGTAATTAGATTAAGCCTTGGGATGCACAAAATGACGTAAATGTTCAACGAATGATACAAATGCACTTATTGGATGAACTACATCCTTAAGTACGAAAAGTGATTAGAATAAGCCTTGGGATGCACAAAATGACGTAAATGTTCAACGAATGATACAAATGCACTTATTGGATGAACTACATTCCTTAAGTACGAAAAGTGATTAGATTAAGCCTTGGGATGCACAAAATGACGTAAATGTTTATCCAATGACACAAATGCACTTATTGGATGAACAACATTCCTTAAGTACGAAAAGTGATTAGAATAAGCCTTGGGATGCACAAAATGACGTAAATGTTTATCCAATGACACAAATGTACTTATTGGATGAACTTCATTCCTTAAGTACGAAAAGTGATTAGAATAAGCCTTGGGATGCACAAAATGACGTAAATGTTCATCCAATGACACAAATGCACTTATTGGATGAACTTCATCCTTAAGTACGAAAAGTGATTAGAATAAGCCTTGGGATGCACAAAATGACCTAAATGTTAAATAAATGACACAAACGCGCTTATTGGATGAACTACATTCCTTAAGTACGAAAAGTGATTAGAATAAGCCTTGGGATGCACAAAATGACGTAAATGTTTATCCAATGACACAAATGTACTTATTGGACGAACTTCATTCCTTAAGTACGAAAAGTGATTAGAATAAGCCTGGGGATGCACAAAATGACGTAAATGTTCATCCAATGACACAAATGCACTTATTGGATGAACTACATTCATTAAGTACGAAAAGTGATTAGAATAAGCATTGTGATGCACAAAACGTCCTAAATTTTAACTAATGACACAAACGCGCTTATCGGGTGAACTACATTCCTTAAGTACGAAAAGTGATTAGATTAAGCTTTGGGATGCACAAAATGACGTAAATGTTCATCCAATGACACAAATGCACTTATTGGAGGAACTACATCCTTAAGTACGAAAAGCGATTAGAATAAGCCTTGGGATGCACAAAATGACCTAAATGTTAAATTAATGACACAACCGCGCTTATAAGATGAAGTACATTCCTTAAGTACGAAAAGTGATTAGATTAAGCCTTGGGAAGCACAAAATGACGTAAATGTTCATCCAATGACACAAATGCACTTATTGGATGAACTACATCCTTAAGTACGAAAAGTGATTAGAATAAGCCTTGGGATGCACAAAATGACATAAATGTTAAATAAATGACACAAACGCGCTTATTGGATGAAGTACATTCCTTAAGTACGAAAAGTGATTAGATTAAGCCTTGGGATGCACAAAATGACGTAAATGTTCATCCAATGACACAAATGCACTTATTGGATGAACTACATCCTTAAGTACGAAAAGTGATTAGAATAAGCCTTGGGATGCACAAAATGACATAAATGTTAAATAAATGACACAAACGCGCTTATTGGATGAACTACATTCCTTAAGTACGGAAAGTGATTAGAATAAGCCTTGGGATGCACAAAATGACGTAAATGTTTATCCAATGACACAAATGAACTTATTGGATGAACTTCATTTCTTAAGTACGAAAAGTGATTAGAATAAGCCTTGGGATGCACAAAATGACGTAAATGTTCATCCAATGACACAAACGCGCTTATTGGATGAACTACTTTCCTTAAGTACGAAAAGTGATTAGAATAAGCCTTGGGATGCACAAAATGACGTAAATGTTTATCCAATGAGACAAATGTACTTATTGGATGAACTTCATTCCTTAAGTACGAAAAGTGATTAGAATAAGCCTTGGGATGCACAAAATGACGTAAACGTTCATCCAATGACACAAATGCACTTATTGGATGAACTACATTCATTAAGTACGAAAAGTGATTAGAATAAGCATTGTGATGCACAAAATGTCCTAAATGTTAATTAATGACACAAACGCACTTATCGGGTGAACTACATTCCTTAAGTACGAAAAGTGATTAGATTAAGCCTTGGGATGCACAAAATGACGTAAATGTTCATCCAATGACACAAATGCACTTATTGGATGAACTACATCCTTAAGTACGAAAAGTGATTAGAATAAGCCTTGGGATGCACAAAATGACCTAAATCTTAAATTAATGACACAAACGCGCTTATTGGATGAAGTCCATTCCTTAAGTACGAAAAGTGATTAGATTAAGCCTTGGGATGCACAAAATGATGTAAATGTTCATCCAATGACACAAATGCACTTATTGGATGAACTACATCCTTAAGTACGAAAAGTGATTAGAATAAGCCTTGGGATGCACAAAATGACGTAAATGTTCATCCAATGACACAAATGCACTTATTGGATGAACTACCTCCTTAAGTACGAAAAGTGATTAGAATAAGCCTTGGGATGCACAAAATGACCTAAATTTTAAATTAATGACACAAACGCGCTTATTGGATGAACTACATTCATAAGTACGAAAAGTGATTAGAATAAACCTTGGGATGCACAAAATGATGTAAATGTTCATCCAATTACACAAATGCACTTATTGAATGAACTACATTCCTTAAGTACGAAAAGTGATTAGAATAAGCCTTGGGATGCACAAAATGACCTAAATGTTAAATTAATGACACAAACGCGCTTATTGGATGAACTACATTCCTTAAGTACGAAAAGTGATTAGAATAAGCCTTGGGATGCACAAAATGACGTAAATGTTCATCCAATGACACAAATGCACTTATTGGATGAACTTCATCCTTAAGTACGAAAAGTGATTAGAATAAGCCTTGGGATGCACAAAATGACCTAAATGTTAAATTAATGACACAAACGCGCTTATTGGATGAAGTACATTCCTTAAGTACGAAAAGTGATTAGATTAAGCCTTGGGATGCACAAAATGACGTAAATGTTCATCCAATGACACAAATGCACTTATTGGATGAACTACATCCTTAAGTACGAAATGTGATTAGAATAAGCCTTGGGATGCACAAAATGACCTAAATGTTAAATTAATGACACAAACGCGCTTATTGGATGAACTACATTCCTTAAGTACGAAAAGTGATTAGATTAAGCCTTGGGATGCACAAAATGACGTAAATGTTTATCCAATGACACAAATGCACTTATTGGATGAACTACATCCTTAAGTACGAAAAGTGATTAGAATAAGCTTTGGGATGCACAAAATGTCCTAAATGTTAATTAATGACACAAACGCGCTTATTGGATGAACTACATTCCTTAAGTACGAAAAGTGATTAAAATAAGCCTTGGGATGCACAAAATGACGTAAATGTTCATCCAATGACACAAATGCACTTATTGGATGAACTACATTCATTAAGTACGAAAAGTGATTAGAATAAGCATTGTGATGCACAAAATGTCCTAAATGTTAATTAATGTCACAAACGCGCTTATCGGGTGAACTACATTCCCTAAGTACGAAAAGTGACTAGATTAAGCTTTGGGATGCACAAAATGACGTAAATGTTCATCCAATGACACAAATGCACTTATTGGAGGCACTACATCCTTAAGTACGAAAAGTGATTAGAATAAGCCTTGGGATGCACAAAATGACCTAAATGTTAAATTAATGACACAAACGCGCTTATTGGATGAAGTACATTCCTTAAGTACGAAAAGTGATTAGATTAAGCCTTGGGATGCACAAAATGACGTAAATGTTCATCCAATGACACAAATGCACTTATTGGATGAACTACATCCTTAAGTACGAAAAGTGATTAGAATAAGCCTTGGGATGCACAAAATGACCAAAATGTTAAATTAAGGACACAAACGCGCTAATTTGATGAAGTACATTCCTTAAGTACGAAAAGTGATTAGATTAAGCCTTGGGATCCACAAAATGACGTAAATGTTCATCCAATGACACAAATGCACTTATTGGATGAACTACATCCTTAAGTACGAAAAGTGATTAGAATAAGCATTGTGATGCACAAAATGTCCTAAATGTTAATTAATGACACAAACGCGCTTATCGGGTGAACTACATTCCCTAAGTACGAAAAGTGATTAGATTAAGCTTTGGGATGCACAAAATGACGTAACTGTTCATCCAATGACACAAATGCGCTTATTGGATGAACTACATTCATTATGTACGAAAAGTGATTAGAATAAGCATTGTGATGCACAAAATGTCCTAAATGTTAATTAATGACACAAACGCGCTTATTGGGTGAACTACATTCCTTTAGTACGAAATGTGATTAGATTAAGCTTTGGGATGCACAAAATGACGTAAATGTTCATCCAATGACACAAATGCACATATTGCAGGAACTACATCCTTAAGTACGAAAAGTGATTAGAATAAGCCTTGGGATGCACAAAATGACCTAAATGTTAAATTAATGACACAAACGCGCTTATTGGATGAACTACATTCCTTAAGTACGAAAAGTGATTAGAATAAGCCTTGGGATGCACAAAATGACGTAAATGTTTATCCAATGACACAAATGCACTTATTGGATGAACTTCATTCCTTAAGTACGAAAATTTATTAGAATAAGCCTTGGGATGCACAAAATGACGTAAATGTTCATCCAATGACACAAATGCACTTATTGGATGAACTTCATTCCTTAAGTACGAAAAGTGATTAGAATAAGCCTTGGGATGCACAAAATGACGTAAATGTTCATCCAATGACACAAATGCACTTATTGGATGAACTACATTCCTTAAGTACGAAAAGTGATTAGAATAAGCCTTGGGATGCACCAAATGACGTAAATGTTCATCCAATGACACAAATGCACTTATTGGATGAACTACATTCATTAAGTACGAAAAGTGATTAGAATAAGCATTGTGATGCACAAAATGTCCTATATGTTAATTAATGACACAAACGCGCTTATCGGGTGAACTACATTCCTTAAGTACGAAAAGTGATTAGATTAAGCCTTGGGAAGCACAAAATGACGTAAATGTTCATCCAATGACACAAATGCACTTATTGGATGAACTACATCCTTAAGTACGAAAAGTGATTAGAATAAGCCTTGGGATGCACAAAATGACATAAATGTTAAATAAATGACACAAACGCGCTTATTGGATGAAGTACATTCCTTAAGTACGAAAAGTGATTAGATTAAGCCTTGGGATGCACAAAATGACGTAAATGTTCATCCAATGACACAAATGCACTTATTGGATGAACTACATCCTTAAGTACGAAAAGTGATTAGAATAAGCCTTGGGATGCACAAAATGACATAAATGTTAAATAAATGACACAAACGCGCTTATTGGATGAACTACATTCCTTAAGTACGGAAAGTGATTAGAATAAGCCTTGGGATGCACAAAATGACGTAAATGTTTATCCAATGACACAAATGAACTTATTGGATGAACTTCATTTCTTAAGTACGAAAAGTGATTAGAATAAGCCTTGGGATGCACAAAATGACGTAAATGTTCATCCAATGACACAAACGCGCTTATTGGATGAACTACTTTCCTTAAGTACGAAAAGTGATTAGAATAAGCCTTGGGATGCACAAAATGACGTAAATGTTTATCCAATGAGACAAATGTACTTATTGGATGAACTTCATTCCTTAAGTACGAAAAGTGATTAGAATAAGCCTTGGGATGCACAAAATGACGTAAACGTTCATCCAATGACACAAATGCACTTATTGGATGAACTACATTCATTAAGTACGAAAAGTGATTAGAATAAGCATTGTGATGCACAAAATGTCCTAAATGTTAATTAATGACACAAACGCGCTTATCGGGTGAACTACATTCCTTAAGTACGAAAAGTGATTAGTTTAAGCTTTGGGATGCACAAAATGACGTAAATGTTCATCCAATGACACAAATGCACATATTGCAGGAACTACATCCTTAAGTACGAAAAGTGATTAGAATAAGCCTTGGGATGCACAAAATGACCTAAATGTTAAATTAATGACACAAACGCGCTTATTGGATGAAGTACATTCCTTAAGTACGAAAAGTGATTAGATTAAGCCTTGGGATGCACAAAATGACGTAAATGTTCATCCAATGACACAAATGCACTTATTGGATGAACTACATCCTTAAGTACAAAAAGTGATTAGATTAAGAATTGGGATGCACAAAATGACCTAAATGTTAAATTAATGACACAAACGCGCTTATTGGATGAACTACATTCCTTAAGTACGAAAAGTGATTAGAATAAGCCTTGGGATGCACAAAATGACGTAAATGTTCATCCAATGACACAAATGCACTTATTGGAGGAACTAGATCCTTAAGTACGCAAAGTGATTAGAATAAGCCTTGGGATGCACAAAATGACCTAAATGTTAAATTAATGACACAAACGCGCTTATTGGATGAAGTACATTCCTTAAGTACGAAAAGTGATTAGATTAAGCCTTGGGATGCACAAAATGACGTAAATGTTCAACGAATGAGACAAATGCACTTATTGGATGAACTACATCCTTAAGTACGAAAAGTGATTAGAATAAGCCTTGGGATGCACAAAATGACCTAAATGTTAAATTAATGACACAAACACGCTTATTGGATGAAGTACATTCCTTAAGTACGAAAAGTGATTAGAATAAGCCTTGGGATGCACAAAATGACGTAAATGTTCATCCAATGACACAAATGCACTTATTGGAGGAACTACATCCTTAAGTACGAAAAGTGATTAGAGTAAGCCTTGGGATGCACAAAATGACCTAAATGTTAAATTAATGACACAAACGCGCTTATTGAATGAAGTACATTCCTTAAGTACGAAAAGTGATTAGATTAAGCTTTGGGATGCACAAAATGACGTAAATGTTCATCCAATGACACAAATGCACTTATTGGATGAACTTCATCCTTAAGTACGAAAAGTGATTAGAATAAGCCTTGGGATGCACAAAATGACCTAAATGTTAAATTAATGACACAAACGCGCTTATTGAATGAAGTACATTCCTTAAGTACGAAAAGTGATTAGATGAAGCCTTGGGATGCACAAAATGACGTAAATGTTTATCCAATGACACAAATGCACTTATTGGATGAACTTCATTCCTTAAGTACGAAAAGTGATTAGAATAAGCCTTGGGATGCACAAAATGACGTAAATGTTCATCCAATGACACAAATGCACTTATTGGATGAACTACATTCATTAAGTACGAAAAGTGATTAGAATAAGCCTTGGGATGCACAAAATGACCTAAATGTTAAATTAATGACACAAACGCGCTTATTGGATGAACTACATTCCTTAAGTACGAAAAGTGATTAGAATAAGCCTTGGGATGCACAAAATGACGTAAATGTTTATCCAATGACACAAATGCACTTATTGGATGAATTTCATTCCTTAAGTACGAAAAGTGATTAGAATAAGCCTTGGGATGCAGAAAATGACGTAAATGTTCATCCAATGACACAAATGCACTTATTGGATGAACTACATCCTTAAGTACGAAAAGTGGTTAGAATAAGCCTTGGGATGCACAAAATGACCTAAATCTTAAATTAATGACACAAACGCGCTTATTGGATGAAATACATTCCTTAAGTACGAAAAGTGATTAGATTAAGCCTTGGGATGCACAAAATGACGTAAATGTTCATCCAATGACACAAATGCACTTATTGGATGAACTTCATTCCTTAAGTACGAAAAGTGATTAGAATAAGCCTTGGGATGCACAAAATGACGTAAATGTTCATCCAATGACACAAATGCACTTATTGGATGACTTACATTCCTTAAGTACGAAAAGTGATTAGAATAAGCCTTGGGATGCACAAAATGACGTAAATGTTTATCCAATGACACAAATGCACTTATTGGATGAACTTCATTCCTTAACTACGAAAAGTGATTAGAATAAGCCTTGGGATGCACAAAATGACGTAAATGTTCATCCAATGACACAAATGCACTTATTGGATGAACTACATTCATTAAGTACGAAAAGTGATTAGAATAAGCCTTGTGATGCACAAAATGTCCTAAATGTTAATTAATGACACAAACGCGCTTATCGGGTGAACTACATTCCTTAAGAACGAAAAGTGATTAGATTAAGCTTTGGGATGCACAAAATGACGTAAATGTTCATCCAATGACACAAATGCATTTATTGGAGGAACTACATCCTTATGTACGAAATGTGATTAGAATAAGCCTTGGGATGCACAAAATGACCTAAATGTTAAATTAATGACACAAACGCGCTTATTGGATGAACTACATTCCTTAAGTACGAAAAGTGATTAGATTAAGCCTTGGGATGCACAAAATGACGTAAATGTTCATCCAATGAGACAAATGCACTTATTGGATGAACTACATTCATTTAGTACGAAAAGTGATTAGAATAAGCCTTGGGATGCACAAAATGACATAAATGTTAAATAAATAACACAAACGCGCTTATTGGATGAACTACATTCCTTAAGTACGAAAAGTGATTAGATTTAAGCCTTGGGATGCACAAAATGACGTAAATGTTCATCCAATGACACAAATGCACTTATTGGATGAACTACATTCATTAAGTACGAAAAGTGATTAGAATAAGCCTTGTGATGCACAAAATGTCCTAAATGTTAATTAATGACACAAACGCGCTTATTGGATGAACTATGTTCCTCAAGTACGAAAAGTGATTAGAATAAGCCTTGGGATGCACAAAATGACGTAAATGTTTATCCAACGACACAAATGCACTTATTGGATGAACTTCATTCCTTAAGTACGAAAAGTGATTAGAATAAGCCTTGGGATGCACAAAATGACGTAAATGTTCATCCAATGACACAAATGCACTTATTGGATGAACTACATTCATTAAGTACGAAAAGTGATTAGAATAAGCCTTGTGATGCACAAATATTCCTAAATGTTAATTAATGACACAAACGCGCTTATCGGGTGAACTACATTCCTTTAGTACAAAAAGTGATTAGATTAAGCTTTGGGATGCACAAAATGACGTAAATGTTCATCCAATGACACAAATGCACTTATTGGAGGAACTACATCCTTAAGTACGAAAAGTGATTAGAATAAGCCTTGGGATGCACAAAATGACCTAAATGTTAAATTAATGACACAAATGCACTTATTGGAGGAACTACATCCTTATGTACGAAAAGTGATTAGAATAAGCCTTGGGATGCACAAAATGACCTAAATGTTAAATTAATGACACAAACGCGCTTATTGGATGAAGTGCATTCCTTAAGTACGAAAAGTGATAGATTAAGCCTTGGGATGCACAAAATGACGTAAATGTTCATCCAATGAAGCAAATGCTCTTATTGGTTGAACTACATCCTTAAGTACGAAAAGTGATTAGAATAAGCCTTGGGATGCACAAAATGACGTAAATGTTTATCCAACGAAACAAATGCACTTATTGGATGAACTTCATTCCTTAACTACGAAAAGTGATTAGAATAAGCCTTGGGATGCACAAAATGACGTAAATGTTCATCAAATGACACAAATGCACTTATTGGATGAACTACATTCATTAAGTACGAAAAGTGATTAGAATAAGCCTTCTGATGCACAAATATTCCTAAATGTTAATTAATGACACAAACGCGCTTATCGGGTGAACTACATTCCTTTAGTACAAAAAGTGATTAGATTAAGCTTTGGGATGCACAAAATGACGTAAATGTTCATCCAATGACACAAATGCACTTATTGGATGAACTACATTCATTAAGTACGAAAAGTGATTAGAATAAGCCTTGTGATGCACAAAATGTCCTAAATGTTAATTAATGACACAAATGCACTTATTGGATGAACTTCATTCCTTAGGTACGAAAAGTGATTAGAATAAGCCTTGGGATGCACAAAATGACGTAAATGTTCATCCAATGACACAAATGCACTTATTGGATGAACTACATCCTTAAGTACGAAAAGTGATTAGAATAAGCCTTGGGATGCACAAAATGACCTAAATCTTAAATTAATGACACAAACGCGCTTATTGGATGAAATACATTCCTTATTTACGAAAAGTGATTAGATTAAGCCTTGGTATGCACAAAATGACGTAAATGTTCATCCAATGACACAAATGCACTTATTGGATGAACTATATCCTTAAGTACGAAAAGTGATTAGAATAAGCCTTGGGATGCACAAAATGACCTAAATTTTAAATTAATGACACAAACGCGCTTATTGGATGAACTACATTCCTTAAGTATGAAAAGTGATTAGATTAAGCCTTGGGATGCACAAAATGACGTAAATGTTTATCCAATGACACAAATGCACTTATTGGATGAACTTCATTCCTTAAGTACGAAAAGTGATTAGAATAAGCCTTGGGATGCACAAAATGACGTAAATGTTCATCCAATGACACAAATGCACTTATTGGATGAACTACATTCATTAAGTACGAAAAATGATTAGAATAAGCATTGTGATGCACAAAATGTCTTAAATGTTAATTAATGACACAAACGCACTTATCGGGTGAACTACATTCCTTAAGTACGAAAAGTGATTAGATTAAGCCTTGGGATGCACAAAATGACGTAAATGTTCATCCAATGACACAAATGCACTTATTGGATGAACTACATCCTTAAGTACGAAAAGTGATTAGAATAAGCCTTGGGATGCACAAAATGACCTAAATGTTAAATTAATGACACAAACGCGCTTATTGGGTGAAGTACATTCCTTAAGTACGAAAAGTGATTAGATTAAGCCTTGGAATGCACAAAATGACGTAAATGTTCATCCAATGACATAAATGGACTTATTGGATGAACTACATCCTTAAGTACGAAAAGTGATTAGAATAAGCCTTGGGATGCACAAAATGACCTAAATGTTAAATTAATGACACAAACGCGCTTATTGGATGAA
>JBBPBO010000003.1:29935724-29955521 GCA_037974295.1 Cicer cuneatum
ATCCTTAAGTACGAAAAGTGATTAGAATAAGCCTTGGGATGCACAAAATGACCTAAATTTTAAATTAATGACACAAACGCGCTTATTGGATGAACTACATTCCTTAAGTATGAAAAGTGATTAGATTAAGCCTTGGGATGCACAAAATGACGTAAATGTTTATCCAATGACACAAATGCACTTATTGGATGAACTTCATTCCTTAAGTACGAAAAGTGATTAGAATAAGCCTTGGGATGCAGAAAATGTCTTAAATGTTAATTAATGACACAAACGCACTTATCGGGTGAACTACATTCCTTAAGTACGAAAAGTGATTAGATTAAGCCTTGGGATGCACAAAATGACGTAAATGTTCATCCAATGACACAAATGCACTTATTGGATGAACTACATCCTTAAGTACGAAAAGTGATTAGAATAAGCCTTGGGATGCACAAAATGACCTAAATGTTAAATTAATGACACAAAAGCGCTTATTGGATGAACTACATTCCTTAAGTACGAAAAGTGATTAGATTAAGCCTTGGGATGCACAAAATGACGTAAATGTTTATCCAATGACACAAATGCACTTATTGGATGAACTTCATTCCTTAAGTACGAAAAGTGATTAGAATAAGCCTTGGGATGCACAAAATGACGTAAATGTTCATCCAATGACACAAATGCACTTATTGGATGAACTACATTCATTAAGTACGAAAAGTGATTAGAATAAGCATTGTGATGCACAAAATGTCCCAAATGTTAATTAATGACACAAACGCGCTTATCAGGTGAACTACATTCCTTAAGTACGAAAAGTGATTAGATTAAGCTTTGGGAATCACAAAATGACGTAAATGTTCATCCAATGACACAAATGCACTTATTGGAGGAACTACATCCTTAAGTACGAAAAGTGATTAGAATAAGCCTTGGGATGCACAAAATGACCTAAATGTTAAATTAATGACACAAACGCGCTTATTGGATGAAGTACATTCCTTAAGTACGAAAAGTGATTAGATTAAGCCTTGGGATGCACAAAATGACGTAAATGTTCATCCAATGACACAAATGCACTTATTGGATGAACATCATTCCTTAAGTACGAAAAGTGATTAGAATAAGCCTTGGGATGCACAAAATGACGTAAATGTTCATCCAATGACACAAATGCACTTATTGGAAGAACTACATTCATTAAGTACGAAAAGTGATTTGAATAAGCATTGTGATGCACAAAATGTCCTAAATGTTAATTAATGACACAAACGCGCTTATCGGGTGAACTACATTCCTTAAGTACGAAAAGTGATTAGATTAAGCTTTGGGATGCAAAAAATGACGTAAATGTTCATCCAATGGCACAAATACACTTATTGGAGGAACTACATCCTTAAGTACGAAAAGTGATTAGTATAAGCCTTGGGATGCACAAAATGACCTAAATGTTAAATTAATGACACAAACGCGCTTATTGGATGAAGTACATTCCTTAAGTACAAAAAGTGAGTAGATTAAGCCTTGGGATGCACAAAATGACGTAAATGTTTATCCAATGACACAAATGCACTTATTGGATGAACTTCATTCCTTAAGTACGAAAAGTGATTAGAATAAGCCTTGGGATGCACAAAATGACGTAAATGTTCATCCAATGACACAAATGCACTTATTGGATGAACTACATCCTTAAGTACGAAAAGTGATTAGAATAAGCCTTGGGATGCCTAAAATGAACTAAATGTTAAATTAATGACACAAACGCGCTTATTGGATGAACTACATTCCTTAAGTACGAAATGTGATTAGATTAAGCCTTGGGATGCACAAAATGACGTAAATATTTATCCAATGACACAAATGCAATTATTGGATGGACTTCATTCCTTAAGTACGAAAAGTGATTAGAATAAGCCTTGGGATGCACAAAATGACGTAAATGTTCATCCAATGACACAAATGCACTTATTGGATGAACTACATTCATTAAGTACGAAAAGTGATTAGAATAAGCCTTGGGATGCACAAAATGACCTAAATGTTAAATTAATGACACAAACGCGCTTATTGGATGAACTACATTCCTTAAGTACGAAAACTGATTAGAATAAGCCTTGGGATGCACAAAATGACGTAAATGTTTATCCAATGACACAAATGCACTTATTGGATGAACTTCATTCCTTAAGTACGAAAAGTGATTAGAATAAGCCTTGGGATGCAGAAAATGACGTAAATGTTCATCCAATGACACAAATGCACTTATTGGATGAACTACATCCTTAAGTACGAAAAGTGATTAGAATAAGCCTTGGGATGCACAAAATGACCTAAATTTTAAATTAATGACACAAACGCGCTTATTGGATGAACTACATTCCTTAAGTACGAAAAGTGATTAGATTAAGCCTTGGGATGCACAAAATGACGTAAATGTTTATCCAATGACACAAATGCACTTATTGGATGAACTTCATTCCTTAAGTACAAAAAGTGATTAGAATAAGCCTTGGGATGCACAAAATGACGTAAATGTTCATCCAATGACCTAAATGCACTTATTGGATGAACTACATTAATTAAGTACGAAAAATGATTAGAATAAGCATTGTGATGCACAAAATGTCCTAAATGTTAATTAATGACACAAACGCATTTATCGGGTGAACTACATTCCTTAAGTACGAAAAGTGATTAGATTAAGCCTTGGGATGCACAACATGACGTAAATGTTCATCCAATGACACAAATGCACTTATTGGATGAACTACATCCTTAAGTACGAAAAGTGATTAGAATAAGCCTTGGGATGCACAAAATGACCTAAATGTTAAATTAATGACACAAACGCGCTTATTGGATGAAGTACATTCCTTAAGTACGAAAAGTGATTAGATTAAGCCTTGGAATGCACAAAATGACGTAAATGTTCATCCAATGACATAAATGGACTTATTGGATGAACTACATCCTTAAGTACGAAAAGTGATTAGAATAAGCCTTGGGATGCACAAAATGACCTAAATGTTAAATTAATGACACAAACGCGCTTATTGGATGAAGTACATTCCTTAAGTACGAAAAGTGATTACAATAAGCCTTGGGATGCACAAAATGACCTAAATTTTAAATAAATGACACAAACGCGCTTATTGGATGAACTACATTCCTTAAGTACGAAAAGTGATTAGAATAAGACTTGGGATGTACAAAATGACGTAAATGTTCATCCAATGACACAAATGCACTTATTGGATGAACTACATCCTTAAGTGCGAAAAGTGATTAGAATAAGCCTTGGGATGCAAAAAATGACCTAAATGTTAATTAATGACACAAACGCGCTTATCGGGTGAACTACATTCCTTAAGTACGAAAAGTGATTAGATTAAGCTTTGGGATGCACAAAATGACATAAATGTTCATCCAATGACACAAATGCACTTATTGGAGGAACGACATCCTTAAGTCCGAAAAGTGATTAGAATAAGCCTTGGGATGCACAAAATGACCTAAATGTTAAATTAATGACACAAACGCGCTTATTGGATGAAGTACATTCCTTAAGTACGAAAAGTGATTAGATTAAGCCTTGGGATGCACAAAATGACGTAAATGTTCAACCAATGACACAAATGCACTTATTGGATGAACTACATCCTTAAGTACGAAAAGTGATTAGAATAAGCATTGGGATGCACGAAATGACCTAAATGTTAAATTAATGACACCAACGCACTTATTGGAGAAGTACATTCCTTAAGTACGAAAAGTGATTAGATTAAGCCTTGGGGTGCACAAAATGACGTAAATGTTCATCCAATGACACAAATGCACTTATTGGATGAACTACATCCTTATGTACGAAAAGTGATTAGAATAAGCCTTGGGATGCACAAAATGACCTAAATGTTAAATTAATGACACAAACGCGCTTATTGGATGAACTACATTCCTTAAGTACGAAAAGTGATTAGATTAAGCCTTGGGATGCACAAAATGACGTAAATGTTCATCCAATGACACAAATGCACTTATTGGATGAACTACATCCTTAAGTACGAAAAGTGATTAGAATAAGCCTTGGGATGCACAAAATGACATAAATGTTAAATAAATGACACAAACGCGCTTATTGGATGAACTACATTCCTTAAGTACGAAAAGTGATTAGATTAAGCCTTGGGATGCACAAAATGACGTAAATGTTCATCCAATGAGACAAATGCACTTATTGGATGAACTACATTCATTTAGTACGAAAAGTGATTAGAATAAGCCTTGGGATGCACAAAATGACATAAATGTTAAATAAATAACACAAACGCGCTTATTGGATGAACTACATTCCTTAAGTACGAAAAGTGATTAGATTTAAGCCTTGGGATGCACAAAATGACGTAAATGTTCATCCAATGACACAAATGCACTTATTGGATGAACTACATTCATTAAGTACGAAAAGTGATTAGAATAAGCCTTGTGATGCACAAAATGTCCTAAATGTTAATTAA
Source organism: Cicer cuneatum (assembly GCA_037974295.1). Lineage (NCBI taxonomy): Eukaryota > Viridiplantae > Streptophyta > Magnoliopsida > Fabales > Fabaceae > Cicer > Cicer cuneatum. The sequence continues at coordinate 29,940,230 of JBBPBO010000003.1, forward strand.
TGACACAAACGCGCTTATTGGATGAACTATGTTCCTCAAGTACGAAAAGTGATTAGAATAAGCCTTGGGATGCACAAAATGACGTAAATGTTTATCCAACGACACAAATGCACTTATTGGATGAACTTCATTCCTTAAGTACGAAAAGTGATTAGAATAAGCCTTGGGATGCACAAAATGACGTAAATGTTCATCCAATGACACAAATGCACTTATTGGATGAACTACATTCATTAAGTACGAAAAGCGATTTGAATAAGCATTGTGATGCACAAAATGTCCTAAATATTAATTAATGACACAAACGCGCTTATCGAGTGAACTACATTCCTTAAGTACGAAAATTGATTAGATTAAGCCTTGGGATGCACAAAATGACGTAAATGTTCATCCAATGACACAAATGCACTTATTGGATGAACTACATCCTTAAGTACGAAAAGTGATTAGAATAAGCCTTGGGATGCACAAAATGACCTAAATCTTAAATTAATGACACAAACGCGCTTATTGGATGAAATACATTCCTTAAGTACGAAAAGTGATTAGATTAAGCCTTGGGATGCACAAAATGACGTAAATGTTCATCCAATGACACAAATGCACTTATTGGATGAACTACATCCTTAAGTACGAAAAGTGATTAGAATAAGCCTTGGGATGCACAAAATGACCTAAATGTTAAATTAATGACACAAACGCGCTTATTGGATGAACTACATTCCTTAAGTCCGAAAAGTGATTAGATTAAGCCTTGGGATGCACAAAATGACGTAAATGTCTTTCCAATGACACAAATGCAATTATTGGATGAACTTCATTCCTTAAGTACGAAAAGTGATTAGAATAAGCCTTGGGATGCACAAAATGACGTAAATGTTCATCCAATGACACAAATGCACTTATTGGATGAACTACATTCATTAAGTACGAAAAGTGATTAGAATAAGCATTGTGATGCACAAAATGTCCTAAATGTTAATTAATGACACAAACGCACTTATCGGGTGAACTACATTCCTTAAGTACGAAAAGTGATTAGATTAAGTCTTGGGATGCACAAAATGACGTAAATGTTCATCCAATGACACAAATGCACTTATTGGATAAACTACATCCTTAAGTACGAAAAGTGATTAGAATAAGCCTTGGGATGCACAAAATGACCTAAATCTTAAATTAATGACACAAACGCGCTTATTGGATGAAGTACATTCCTTAAGTACGAAAAGTGATTAGATTTAGCCTTGGGATGCACAAAATGATGTAAATGTTCATCCAATGACACAAATGCACTTATTGGATGAACTACATCCTTAAGTACGAAAAGTGATTAGAATAAGGCTTGGGATGCACAAAATGACCTAAATGTTAAATTAATGACACAAACGCGCTTATTGGATGAACTACATTCCTTAAGTACGAAAAGTGATTAGATTAAGCCTTGGGATGCACTAAATGACGTAAATGTTTATCCAATGACACAAATGCACTTATTGGATGAACTTCATTCCTTAAGTACGAAAAGGGATTAGAATAAGCCTTGGGATGCACAAAATGACGTAAATGTTCATCCAATGACACAAATGCACTTATTGGATGAACTACATTCATTAAGTACGAAAAGTGATGAGAATAAGCCTTGGGATGCACAAAATGACATAAATGTTAAATTAATGACACAAACGCGCTTATTGGATGAACTACATTCCTTAAGTACGAAAAGTGATTAGATTAAGCCTTGGGATGCACAAAATGACGTAAATGTTCATCCAATGACACAAATGCACTTATTGGATGAACTACATTCCTTAAGTACGAAAAGTGATTAGAATAAGCCTTGGGATGCACATAATGACCTAAATGTTAAATTAATCACACAAACGCGCTTATTTGATGAAGTACAATACTTAAGTACGAAAAGTGATTAGATTAATCCTTGGGATGCACAAAATGACGTAAATGTTCATCCAATGACACAAATGCACTTATTGGATGAACTACATCCTTAAGTACGAAAAATGATTAGAAGAAGCCTTGGGATGCACAAAATGACCTAAATGTTAAATTAATGACACAAACGCGCTTATTGGGTGAACTACATTCCTTAAGTACGAAAAGTGATTAGAATAAGCCTTGGGATGCACAAAATGACGTAAATGTTTATCCAATGACACAAATGCACTTATTGGATGAACTTCATTCCTTAAGTACGAAAAGTGATTAGAATAAGCCTTGGGATGCACAAAATGACGTAAATGTTCATCCAATGACACAAATGCACTTATTGGATGAACTACATTCATTATGTACGAAAAGTGATTAGAATAAGCATTGTGATGCACAAAATGACCTAAATGTTAAATTAATGACACAAACGCGCTTATTGGATGAAGTACATTCCTTAAGTACGAAAAGTGATTAGATTAAGCCTTGGGATGCACAAAATGACGTAAATGTTCATCCAATGACACAAATGCACTTATTGGATGAACTACATCCTTAAGTACGAAAAGTGATTAGAATAAGCCTTGGGATGCACAAAATGACATAAATGTTAAATAAATGACACAAACGCGCTTATTGGATGAACTACATTCCTTAAGTACGAAAAGTGATTAGAATAAGCCTTGGGATGCACAAAATGACCTAAATGTTAAATTAATGACACAAACGCGCTTATTGGATGAAGTACATTCCTTAAGTACGAAAAGTGATTAGATTAAGCCTTGGAATGCACAAAATGACGTAAATGTTCATCCAATGACATAAATGGACTTATTGGATGAACTACATCCTTAAGTACGAAAAGTGATTAGAATAAGCCTTGGGATGCACAAAATGACCTAAATGTTAAATTAATGACACAAACGCGCTTATTGGTTGAACTACATTCCTTAAGTACGAAAAGTGATTAGAATAAGCCTTGGGATGCACAAAATAACGTAAATGTTTATCCAATGACACAAATGCACTTATTGGATGAACTTCATTCCTTAAGTACGAAAAGTTATTAGAATAAGCCTTGGGATGCACAAAATGACGTAAATGTTTCTCCAATGACACAAATGCACTTATTGGATGAACTTCATTCCTTAACTACGAAAAGTGATTAGAATAAGCCTTGGGATGCACAAAATGACGTAAATGTTCATCCAATGACACAAATGCACTTATTGGATGAACTACATCCTTAAGTACGAAAAGTGATTAGAATAAGCCTTGGGATGCACAAAATGACGTAAATGTTCATCCAATGACACAAATGCACTTATTGGATGAACTACATTCATTAAGTACGAAAAGTGATTAGAATAAGCATTGTGATGCACAAAATGACGTAAATGTTCATCCAATGACACAAAAGCACTTATTGGATGAACTACATCCTTAAGTACGAAAAGTGATTAGCATAAGCCTTGGGATGCACAAAATGACCTAAATGTTAAATTAATGACACAAACGTGCTTATTGGATGAACTACATTCCTTAAGTACGAAAAGTGATTAGATTAAGCCTTCGGATGCACAAAATGACGTAAATGTTTATCCAATGACACAAATGCACTTATTGGATGAACTACATTCGTTAAGTACGAAAAGTGTTTAGAATAAGCATTGTGATGCACAAAATGACCTAAATGTTAAATTAATGACACAAACGCACTTATTGGATGAAGTACATTCCTTAAGTACGAAAAGTGATTAGATTAAGCCTTGGGATGCAAAAAATGACGTAAATGTTCATCCAATGACACAAAAGCACTTATTGGATGAACTACATCCTTAAGTACGAAAAGTGATTAGAATAAGCCTTGGGATGCACAAAATGACCTAAATGTTAAATTAATGACACAAACGTGCTTATTGGATGAACTACATTCCTTAAGTACGAAAAGTGATTAGATTAAGCCTTCGGATGCACAAAATGACGTAAATGTTTATCCAATGACACAAATGCACTTATTGGATAAACTTCATTCCTTAAGTACGAAAAGCGATTAGAATAAGCCTTGGGATGCACAAAATGACGTAAATGTTCATCCAATGACACAAATGCACTTATTGGATGAACTACATTCATTAAGTACGAAAAGTGATTGGAATAAGCATTGTGATGCACAAAATGTCCTAAAGGTTAATTAATGACACAAACGCGCTTATCAGGTGAACTACATTCCTTAAGTACGAAAAGTGATTAGATTAAGCTTTGGGATGCACAAAATGACGTAAATGTTCATCCAATGACACAAATGCACTTATTGGAGGAACTACATCCTTAAGTACGAAAAGTGATTAGATTAAGCTTTGGGATGCACAAAATGACGTAAATGTTCATCCAATGACACAAATGCACTTATTGGAGGAACTACATGCTTAAGTACGAAAAGTGATTAGAATAACCCTTGGGATGCACAAAACGACCTAAATGTTAAATTAATGACACAAACGCGCTTATTGGATGAAGTACATTCCTTAAGTACGAAAAGTGATTAGATTAAGCCTTGGGATGCACAAAATGACGTAAATGTTCATCCAATGACACAAATGCACTTATTGGAGGAACTACATGCTTAAGTACGAAAAGTGATTAGAATAAGCCTTGGGATGCACAAAACGACCTAAATGTTAAATTAATGACACAAACGCGCTTATTGGATGAAGTACATTCCTTAAGTACGAAAAGTGATTAGATTAAGCCTTGGAATGCACAAAATGACGTAAATGTTCATCCAATGACACAAAAGCACTTATTGGACGAACTACATCCTTAAGTACGAAAAGTGATTAGAATAAGCCTTGGGATGCACAAAATGACCTAAATGTTAAATTAATGACACAAACGCGCTTATTGGATGAACTACATTCCTTAAGTACGAAAAGTGATTAGATTAAGCTTTGGGATGCACAAAATGACGTAAATGTTCATCCAATGACACACATGCACTTATAGGAGGAACTACATCCTTAAGTACGAAAAGTGATTAGATTAAGCTTTGGGATGCACAAAATGACGTAAATGTTCATCCAATGACACAAATGCACTTATTGGAGGAACTACATCCTTAAGTACGAAAAGTGATTAGAATAAGCCTTGGGATGCACAAAATGACCTAAATGTTAAATTAATGACACAAATGCACTTATTGGAGGAACTACATCCTTATGTACGAAAAGTGATTAGAATAAGCCTTGGGATGCACAAAATGACCTAAATGTTAAATTAATGACACAAACGCGCTTATTGGATGAAGTGCATTCCTTAAGTACGAAAAGTGATAGATTAAGCCTTGGGATGCACAAAATGACGTAAATGTTCATCCAATGAAGCAAATGCTCTTATTGGTTGAACTACATCCTTAAGTACGAAAAGTGATTAGAATAAGCCTTGGGATGCACAAAATGACGTAAATGTTTATCCAACGAAACAAATGCACTTATTGGATGAACTTCATTCCTTAACTACGAAAAGTGATTAGAATAAGCCTTGGGATGCACAAAATGACGTAAATGTTCATCAAATGACACAAATGCACTTATTGGATGAACTACATTCATTAAGTACGAAAAGTGATTAGAATAAGCCTTCTGATGCACAAATATTCCTAAATGTTAATTAATGACACAAACGCGCTTATCGGGTGAACTACATTCCTTTAGTACAAAAAGTGATTAGATTAAGCTTTGGGATGCACAAAATGACGTAAATGTTCATCCAATGACACAAATGCACTTATTGGATGAACTACATTCATTAAGTACGAAAAGTGATTAGAATAAGCCTTGTGATGCACAAAATGTCCTAAATGTTAATTAATGACACAAATGCACTTATTGGATGAACTTCATTCCTTAGGTACGAAAAGTGATTAGAATAAGCCTTGGGATGCACAAAATGACGTAAATGTTCATCCAATGACACAAATGCACTTATTGGATGAACTACATCCTTAAGTACGAAAAGTGATTAGAATAAGCCTTGGGATGCACAAAATGACCTAAATCTTAAATTAATGACACAAACGCGCTTATTGGATGAAATACATTCCTTATTTACGAAAAGTGATTAGATTAAGCCTTGGTATGCACAAAATGACGTAAATGTTCATCCAATGACACAAATGCACTTATTGGATGAACTATATCCTTAAGTACGAAAAGTGATTAGAATAAGCCTTGGGATGCACAAAATGACCTAAATTTTAAATTAATGACACAAACGCGCTTATTGGATGAACTACATTCCTTAAGTATGAAAAGTGATTAGATTAAGCCTTGGGATGCACAAAATGACGTAAATGTTTATCCAATGACACAAATGCACTTATTGGATGAACTTCATTCCTTAAGTACGAAAAGTGATTAGAATAAGCCTTGGGATGCACAAAATAACGTAAATGTTCATCCAATGACACAAATGCAATTATTGGATGAACTACATTCATTAAGTACGAAAAGTGATTAGAATAAGCCTTGGGATGCACAAAATGACCTAAATGTTAAATTAATGACACAAACGCGCTTATTGGATGAACTACATTCCTTAAGTACGAAAAGTGATTAGAATAAGCCTTGGGATGCACAAAATGACGTAAATGTTTATCCAATGACACAAATGCACTTATTGGATGAATTTCATTCCTTAAGTACGAAAAGTGATTAGAATAAGCCTTGGGATGCAGAAAATGACGTAAATGTTCATCCAATGACACAAATGCACTTATTGGATGAACTACATCCTTAAGTACGAAAAGTGATTAGAATAAGCCTTGGGATGCACAAAATGACCTAAATTTTAAATTAATGACACAAACGCGCTTATTGGATGAACTACATTCCTTAAGTATGAAAAGTGATTAGATTAAGCCTTGGGATGCACAAAATGACGTAAATGTTTATCCAATGACACAAATGCACTTATTGGATGAACTTCATTCCTTAAGTACGAAAAGTGATTAGAATAAGCCTTGGGATGCACAAAATGACGTAAATGTTCATCCAATGACACAAATGCACTTATTGGATGAACTACATTCATTAAGTACGAAAAATGATTAGAATAAGCATTGTGATGCACAAAATGTCTTAAATGTTAATTAATGACACAAACGCACTTATCGGGTGAACTACATTCCTTAAGTACGAAAAGTGATTAGATTAAGCCTTGGGATGCACAAAATGACGTAAATGTTCATCCAATGACACAAATGCACTTATTGGATGAACTACATCCTTAAGTACGAAAAGTGATTAGAATAAGCCTTGGGATGCACAAAATGACCTAAATGTTAAATTAATGATACAAACGCGCTTATTAGATGAACTACAGTCCTTAAGTACGAAAAGTGATTAGATTAAGCCTTGGGATGCACAAAATGACGTAAATGTTTATCCAATGACGCAAATGCACTTATTGGATGAACTTCATTCCTTAAGTACGAAAAGTGATTAGAATAAGCCTTGGGATGCACAAAATGACCTAAATGTTCATCCAATGACACAAATGCACTTATTGGATGAACTACATTCATTAAGTACGAAAAGTGATTAGAATAAGAATTGTGATGCACAAAATGTCCTAAATGTTAAATTAATATCACAAACGCGCTTATTGGATGAACTACATTCCTTAAGTACGAAAAGTGATTAGATTAAGCCTTGGGATGCACAAAATGACGTAAATGTTCATCCAATGACACAAATGCACTTATTGGATGAACTACATCCTTAAGTACGAAAAGTGATTAGAATAAGCCTTGGGATGCACAAAATGACATAAATGTTAAATAAATGACACAAACGCGCTTATTGGATGAACTACATTCCTTAAGTACGAAAAGTGATTAGATTTAAGCCTTGGGATGCACAAAATGACGTAAATGTTCATCCAATGACACAAATGCACTTATTGGATGAACTACATTCATTAAGTACGAAAAGTGATTAGAATAAGCCTTGTGATGCACAAAATGTCCTAAATGTTAATTAATGACACAAACGCGCTTATTGGATGAACTACGTTCCTCAAGTACGAAAAGTGATTAGAATAAGCCTTGGGATGCACAAAATGACGTAAATGTTTATCCAACGACACAAATGCACTTATTGGATGAACTTCATTCCTTAAGTACGAAAAGTGATTAGAATAAGCCTTGGGATGCACAAAATGACGTAAATGTTCATCCAATGACACAAATGCACTTATTGGATGAACTACATTCATTAAGTACGAAAAGCGATTTGAATAAGCATTGTGATGCACAAAATGTCCTAAATATTAATTAATGACACAAACGCGCTTATCGAGTGAACTACATTCCTTAAGTACGAAAATTGATTAGATTAAGCCTTGGGATGCACAAAATGACGTAAATGTTCATCCAATGACACAAATGCACTTATTGGATGAACTACATCCTTAAGTACGAAAAGTGATTAGAATAAGCCTTGGGATGCACAAAATGACCTAAATCTTAAATTAATGACACAAACGCGCTTATTGGATGAAATACATTCCTTAAGTACGAAAAGTGATTAGATTAAGCCTTGGGATGCACAAAATGACGTAAATGTTCATCCAATGATACAAATGCACTTATTGGATGAACTACATCCTTAAGTACGAAAAGTGATTAGAATAAGCCTTGGGATGCACAAAATGACCTCAATTTTAAATTAATGACACAAACGCGCTTATTGGATGAACTACATTCCTTAAGTACGAAAAGTGATTAGATTAAGCCTTGGGATGCACAAAATGACGTAAATGTTCATCCAATGACACAAATGCACTTATTGGATGAACTACATCCTTAAGTAAGAAAAGTGATTAGAATAAGCCTTGGGATGCACAAAATGACCTAAATGTTAAATTAATGACACAAACGCGCTTATTGGATGAACTACATTCCTTAAGTACGAAAAGTGATTAGATTAAGCCTTGGGATGCACAAAATGACGTAAATGTTCATCCAATGACACAAATGCACTTATTGGAGGAACTACATGCTTAAGTACGAAAAGTGATTAGAATAAGCCTTGGGATGCACAAAATGACCTAAATGTTAAATTAATGACACAAACGCGCTTATTGGATGAAGTACATTCCTTAAGTACGAAAAGTGATTAGATTAAGCCTTGGAATGCACAAAATGACGTAAATGTTCATCCAATGACACAAAAGCACTTATTGGATGAACTACATCCTTAAGTACCAAAAGTGATTAGAATAAGCCTTGGGATGCACAAAATGACCTAAATGTTAAATTAATGACACAAACGCGCTTATTGGATGAACTACATTCCTTAAGTACGAAAAGTGATTAGATTAAGCCTTGGGATGCACAAAATGACGTAAATGTTCATCCAATGACACAAATGCACTTATTGGATGAACTACATCCTTAAGTACGAAAAGTGATTAGAATAAGCCTTGGGATGCACAAAATGACATAAATGTTAAATAAATGACACAAACGCGCTTATTGGATGAACTACATTCCTTAAGTACGAAAAGTGATTAGATTAAGCCTTGGGATGCACAAAATGACGTAAATGTTCATCCAATGAGACAAATGCACTTATTGGATGAACTACATTCATTTAGTACGAAAAGTGATTAGAATAAGCCTTGGGATGCACAAAATGACATAAATGTTAAATAAATAACACAAACGCGCTTATTGGATGAACTACATTCCTTAAGTACGAAAAGTGATTAGATTTAAGCCTTGGGATGCACAAAATGACGTAAATGTTCATCCAATGACACAAATGCACTTATTGGATGAACTACATTCATTAAGTACGAAAAGTGATTAGAATAAGCCTTGTGATGCACAAAATGTCCTAAATGTTAATTAATGACACAAACGCGCTTATTGGATGAACTATGTTCCTCAAGTACGAAAAGTGATTAGAATAAGCCTTGGGATGCACAAAATGACGTAAATGTTTATCCAACGACACAAATGCACTTATTGGATGAACTTCATTCCTTAAGTACGAAAAGTGATTAGAATAAGCCTTGGGATGCACAAAATGACGTAAATGTTCATCAAATGACACAAATGCACTTATTGGATGAACTACATTCATTAAGTACGAAAAGTGATTAGAATAAGCCTTGTGATGCACAAATATTCCTAAATGTTAATTAATGACACAAACGCGCTTATCGGGTGAACTACATTCCTTTAGTACAAAAAGTGATTAGATTAAGCTTTGGGATGCACAAAATGACGTAAATGTTCATCCAATGACACAAATGCACTTATTGGAGGAACTACATCCTTAAGTACGAAAAGTGATTAGAATAAGCCTTGGGATGCACAAAATGACCTAAATGTTAAATTAATGACACAAATGCACTTATTGGAGGAACTACATCCTTATGTACGAAAAGTGATTAGAATAAGCCTTGGGATGCACAAAATGACCTAAATGTTAAATTAATGACACAAACGCGCTTATTGGATGAAGTGCATTCCTTAAGTACGAAAAGTGATAGATTAAGCCTTGGGATGCACAAAATGACGTAAATGTTCATCCAATGAAGCAAATGCTCTTATTGGTTGAACTACATCCTTAAGTACGAAAAGTGATTAGAATAAGCCTTGGGATGCACAAAATGACGTAAATGTTTATCCAACGAAACAAATGCACTTATTGGATGAACTTCATTCCTTAACTACGAAAAGTGATTAGAATAAGCCTTGGGATGCACAAAATGACGTAAATGTTCATCAAATGACACAAATGCACTTATTGGATGAACTACATTCATTAAGTACGAAAAGTGATTAGAATAAGCCTTCTGATGCACAAATATTCCTAAATGTTAATTAATGACACAAACGCGCTTATCGGGTGAACTACATTCCTTTAGTACAAAAAGTGATTAGATTAAGCTTTGGGATGCACAAAATGACGTAAATGTTCATCCAATGACACAAATGCACTTATTGGATGAACTACATTCATTAAGTACGAAAAGTGATTAGAATAAGCCTTGTGATGCACAAAATGTCCTAAATGTTAATTAATGACACAAACGCGCTTATCGGGTGAACTACATTCCTTAAGAACGAAAAGTGATTAGATTAAGCTTTGGGATGCACAAAATGACGTAAATGTTCATCCAATGACACAAATGCATTTATTGGAGGAACTACATCCTTATGTACGAAATGTGATTAGAATAAGCCTTGGGATGCACAAAATGACCTAAATGTTAAATTAATGACACAAACGCGCTTATTGGATGAACTACATTCCTTAAGTACGAAAAGTGATTAGATTAAGCCTTGGGATGCACAAAATGACGTAAATGTTCATCCAATGAGACAAATGCACTTATTGGATGAACTACATTCATTTAGTACGAAAAGTGATTAGAATAAGCCTTGGGATGCACAAAATGACATAAATGTTAAATAAATAACACAAACGCGCTTATTGGATGAACTACATTCCTTAAGTACGAAAAGTGATTAGATTTAAGCCTTGGGATGCACAAAATGACGTAAATGTTCATCCAATGACACAAATGCACTTATTGGATGAACTACATTCATTAAGTACGAAAAGTGATTAGAATAAGCCTTGTGATGCACAAAATGTCCTAAATGTTAATTAATGACACAAACGCGCTTATTGGATGAACTACGTTCCTCAAGTACGAAAAGTGATTAGAATAAGCCTTGGGATGCACAAAATGACGTAAATGTTTATCCAACGACACAAATGCACTTATTGGATGAACTTCATTCCTTAAGTACGAAAAGTGATTAGAATAAGCCTTGGGATGCACAAAATGACGTAAATGTTCATCCAATGACACAAATGCACTTATTGGATGAACTACATTCATTAAGTACGAAAAGCGATTTGAATAAGCATTGTGATGCACAAAATGTCCTAAATATTAATTAATGACACAAACGCGCTTATCGAGTGAACTACATTCCTTAAGTACGAAAATTGATTAGATTAAGCCTTGGGATGCACAAAATGACGTAAATGTTCATCCAATGACACAAATGCACTTATTGGATGAACTACATCCTTAAGTACGAAAAGTGATTAGAATAAGCCTTGGGATGCACAAAATGACCTAAATCTTAAATTAATGACACAAACGCGCTTATTGGATGAAATACATTCCTTAAGTACGAAAAGTGATTAGATTAAGCCTTGGGATGCACAAAATGACGTAAATGTTCATCCAATGACACAAATGCACTTATTGGATGAACTACATCCTTAAGTACGAAAAGTGATTAGAATAAGCCTTGGGATGCACAAAATGACCTAAATGTTAAATTAATGATACAAACGCGCTTATTAGATGAACTACAGTCCTTAAGTACGAAAAGTGATTAGATTAAGCCTTGGGATGCACAAAATGACGTAAATGTTTATCCAATGACGCAAATGCACTTATTGGATGAACTTCATTCCTTAAGTACGAAAAGTGATTAGAATAAGCCTTGGGATGCACAAAATGACCTAAATGTTCATCCAATGACACAAATGCACTTATTGGATGAACTACATTCATTAAGTACGAAAAGTGATTAGAATAAGAATTGTGATGCACAAAATGTCCTAAATGTTAAATTAATATCACAAACGCGCTTATTGGATGAACTACATTCCTTAAGTACGAAAAGTGATTAGATTAAGCCTTGGGATGCACAAAATGACGTAAATGTTCATCCAATGACACAAATGCACTTATTGGATGAACTACATCCTTAAGTACGAAAAGTGATTAGAATAAGCCTTAGGATGCACAAAATGACCTAAATGTTAAATTAATGACACAAACGCGCTTATTGGATGAAGTACATTCCTTAAGTACGAAAAGTGATTAGATTAAGCCTTGGGATGCACAAAATGACGTAAATGTTCATCCAATGACACAAAAGCACTTATTGGATGAACTACATCCTTAAGTACGAAAAGTGATTAGATTAAGCCTTGGGATGCACAAGATGACGTAAATGTTCATCCAATGACACAAATGCACTTATTGGATGAACTACATCCTTAAATACGAAAAGTGATTAGAATAAGCCTTGGGATGCACAAAATAACCTAAATGTTAAATTAATGACACAAACGCGCTTATTGGATGAACTACATTCCTTAAGTACGAAAAGTGATTAGATTAAGCCTTGGGATGCACAAAATGACGTAAATGTTTATCCAATGACACAAATGCACTTATTGGATGAACTTCATTCCTTAAGTACGAAAAGTGATTAGAATAAGCCTTGGGATGCACAAAATGACGTAAATGTTCATCCAATGACACAAATGCACTTATTGGATGAACTACATTCATTAAGTACAAAAAGTGATTTGAATAAGCATTGTGATGCACAAAATGTCCTAAATGTTAATTAATGACACAAACGCGCTTATCGGGTGAACTACATTCCTTAAGTACGAAAAGTGATTAGATTAAGCTTTGGGATGCACAAAATGACGTAAATGTTCATCCAATGACACAAATGCACTTATTGGATGAACTACATCCTTAAGTACGAAAAGTGATTAGAATAAGCCTTGGGATGCACAAAATGACGTAAATGTTTATCCAATGACACAAATGCACTTATTGGATGAACTTCATTCCTTAACTACGAAAAGTGATTAGAATAAGCCTTGGGATGCACAAAATGACGTAAATGTTCATCCAATGACACAAATGCACTTATTGGATGAACTACATTCATTAAGTACGAAAAGTGATTAGAATAAGCATTGTGATGCACAAAATGTCCTATATGTTAATTAATGACACAAACGCGCTTATCGGGTGAACTACATTCCTTAAGTACGAAAAGTGATTATATTAAGCCTTGGGAAGCACAAAATGACGTAAATGTTCATCCAATGACACAAATGCACTTATTGGATGAACTACATCCTTAAGTACGAAAAGTGATTAGAATAAGCCTTGGGATGCACAGAATGACCTAAATGTTAAATAAATGACACAAATTCGCTTATTGGTTGAACTACGTTCCTCAAGTACGAAAAGTGATTAGAATAAGCCTTGGGATGCACAAAATGACGTAAATGTTTATCCAACGACACAAATGCACTTATTGGATGAACTTCATTCCTTAAGTACGAAAAGTGATTAGAATAAGCCTTGGGATGCACAAAATGACGTAAATGTTCATCCAATGACACAAATGCACTTATTGGATGAACTACATTCATTAAGTACGAAAAGTGATTAGAATAAGCCTTGTGATGCACAAATATTCCTAAATGTTAATTAATGACACAAACGCGCTTATCGGGTGAACTACATTCCTTTAGTACAAAAAGTGATTAGATTAAGCTTTGGGATGCACAAAATGACGTAAATGTTCATCCAATGACACAAATGCACTTATTGGAGGAACTACATCCTTAAGTACGAAAAGTGATTAGAATAAGCCTTGGGATGCACAAAATGACCTAAATGTTAAATTAATGACACAAATGCACTTATTGGAGGAACTACATCCTTATGTACGAAAAGTGATTAGAATAAGCCTTGGGATGCACAAAATGACCTAAATGTTAAATTAATGACACAAACGCGCTTATTGGATGAAGTGCATTCCTTAAGTACGAAAAGTGATAGATTAAGCCTTGGGATGCACAAAATGACGTAAATGTTCATCCAATGAAGCAAATGCTCTTATTGGTTGAACTACATCCTTAAGTACGAAAAGTGATTAGAATAAGCCTTGGGATGCACAAAATGACCTAAATGTTAAATTAATGACACAAACGCGCTTATTGGATGAACTACGTTCCTCAAGTACGAAAAGTGATTAGAATAAGCCTTGGGATGCACAAAATGACGTAAATGTTTATCCAACGAAACAAATGCACTTATTGGATGAACTTCATTCCTTAACTAGGAAAAGTGATTAGAATAAGCCTTGGGATGCACAAAATGACGTAAATGTTCATCAAATGACACAAATGCACTTATTGGATGAACTACATTCATTAAGTACGAAAAGTGATTAGAATAAGCCTTCTGATGCACAAATATTCCTAAATGTTAATTAATGACACAAACGCGCTTATCGGGTGAACTACATTCCTTTAGTACAAAAAGTGATTAGATTAAGCTTTGGGATGCACAAAATGACGTAAATGTTCATCCAATGACACAAATGCACTTATTGGATGAACTACATTCATTAAGTACGAAAAGTGATTAGAATAAGCCTTGTGATGCACAAAATGTCCTAAATGTTAATTAATGACACAAA
>JBBPBO010000003.1:29956967-29997572 GCA_037974295.1 Cicer cuneatum
GTACGAAAAGTGATTAGAATAAGCCTTGGGATGCACAAAATGACCTAAATGTTAAATTAATGACACAAACGCGCTTATTGGATGAACTACATTCCTTAAGTACGAAAAGTGATTAGATTATGCCTTGGGATGCACAAAATGACGTAAATGTTTATCCAATGACACAAATGCACTTATTGGATGAACTTCATTCCTTAAGTACGAAAAGTGATTAGAATAAGGCTTGGGATGCACAAAATGACGTAAATGTTCATCCAATGACACAAATGCACTTATTGGATGAACTACATTCATTAAGTACGAAAAGTGATTAGAATAAGCCTTGTGATGCACAAAATGTCCTAAATGTTAATTAATGACACAAACGCGCTTATCGGGTGAACTACATTCCTAAAGTACGAAAAGTGATTAGATTAAGCTTTGGAATGCACAAAATGACATAAATGTTCATCCAATGACACAAATGCACTTATTGGAGGAACTACATCCTTATGTACGAAAAGTGATTAGAATAAGCCTTGGGATGCACAAAATGACCTAAATGTTAAATTAATGACACAAACGCGCTTATTGGATGAAGTACATTCCTTAAGTACGAAAAGTGATTAGATTAAGCCTTGGGATGCACAAAATGACGTAAATGTTTATCCAATGACACAAATGCACTTATTGGATGAACTTGATTCCTTAAGCACGAAAAGTGATTAGCATAAGCCTTAGGATACACAAAATGACGTAAATGTTCATCCAATGACACAAATACACTTATTGGATGAACTACATCCTTAAGTACGAAAAGTGATTAGAATAAACCTTGGGATGCACAAAATGACCTAAATGTTAAATTAATGACACAAACGCGCTTATTGGAAGAACTACATTCCTTAAGTACGAAAAGTGATTAGATTAAGCCTTGGGATGCACAAAATGACGTAAATGTTTATCCAATGACACAAATGCACTTATTGGATGAACTACATCCTTAAGTACGAAAAGTGATTAGAATAAGCCTTGGGATGCACAAAATGACCTAAATGTTAAATTAATGACACAAACGCGCTTATTGGATGAACTACATTCCTTAAGTCCAAAAAGTGATTAGATTAAGCCTTGGGATGCACAAAATGACGTAAATGTTTATCCAATGACACAAATGCACTTATTGGATGAACTTCATTCCTTAAGTACGAAAAGTGATTAGAATAAGCCTTGGGATGCACAAAATGACGTAAATGTTCATCCAATGACACAAATGGACTTATTGGATGAACTACATTCATTAAGTACGAAAAGTGATTTGAATAAGCATTGTGATGCACAAAATGTCCTAAATGTTAATTAATGACACAAACGCGCTTATCGGGTGAACTACATTCTTTAAGTACGAAAAGTGATTAGATTAAGCTTTGGGATGCACAAAATGACGTAAATGTTCATCCAATGACACAAATGCACTTATTGGATGAACTTCATTCCTTAAGTACGAAAAGTGATTAGAATAAGCCTTGGGATGCACAAAATGACGTAAATGTTCATCCAATGACACAAATGCACTTATTGGATGAACTACATTCATTAAGTACGAAAAGTGATTAGAATAAGCCTTGTGATGCACAAAATGTCCTAAATGTTAATTAATGACACAAACGCGCTTATCGGGTGAACTACATTCCTAAAGTACGAAAAGTGATTAGATTAAGCTTTGGAATGCACAAAATGACATAAATGTTCATCCAATGACACAAATGCACTTATTGGAGGAACTACATCCTTATGTACGAAAAGTGATTAGAATAAGCCTTGGGATGCACAAAATGACCTAAATGTTAAATGAATGACACAAACGCGCTTATTGGATGAACTACATTCCTTAAGTACGAAAAGTGATTAGAATAAGCCTTGGGATGCACAAAATGACGTAAATGTTCATCCAATGACACAAATGCACTTATTGGATGAACTACATTCATTAAGTACGAAAAGTGATTAGAATAAGCCTTGTGATGCACAAAATGTCCTAAATGTTAATTAATGACACAAACGCGCTTATCGGGTGAACTACATTCCTAAAGTACGAAAAGTGATTAGATTAAGCTTTGGAATGCACAAAATGACGTAAATGTTTATCCAATGACACAAATGCACTTATTGGATGAACTACATCCTTATGTACGAAAAGTTATTAGAATAAGCCTTGGATTGCACAAAATGACCTAAATGTTAAATTAATGACACAAACGCGCTTATTGGATGAAGTCCATTCCTTAAGTACGAAAAGTGATTAGATTAAACCTTGGGATGCACAAAATGACGTAAATGTTCATCGAATGACACAAATGCACTTATTGGATAAACTACATCGTTAAGTACGAAAAGTGATTAGAATAAGCCTTGGGATGCACAAAATGACCTAAATGTTAAACTAATGACACAAACGCGCTTATTGGATGAACTACATTCCTTAAGTAAGAAAAGTGATTAGAATAAGCCTTGGGATGCACAAAATGACGTAAATGTTTATCCAATAACACAAATGCACTTATTGGATGAACTACATTCCTTAAGTACGAAAAGTGATTAGATTAAGCCTTGGGATGCACAAAATGACGTAAATGTTCATCCAATGACACAAATGCACTTATTGGATGAACTACATTCATTAAGTACGAAAAGTGATTAGAATAAGCCTTGTGATGCACAAAATGTCCTAAATGTTAATTAATGACACAAACGCGCTTATCGGGTGAACTACATTCCTTAAGAACGAAAAGTGATTAGATTAAGCTTTGGGATGCACAAAATGACGTAAATGTTCATCCAATGACACAAATGCATTTATTGGAGGAACTACATCCTTATGTACGAAATGTGATTAGAATAAGCCTTGGGATGCACAAAATGACCTAAATGTTAAATTAATGACACAAACGCGCTTATTGGATGAACTACATTCCTTAAGTACGAAAAGTGATTAGATTAAGCCTTGGGATGCACAAAATGACGTAAATGTTCATCCAATGAGACAAATGCACTTATTGGATGAACTACATTCATTTAGTACGAAAAGTGATTAGAATAAGCCTTGGGATGCACAAAATGACATAAATGTTAAATAAATAACACAAACGCGCTTATTGGATGAACTACATTCCTTAAGTACGAAAAGTGATTAGATTTAAGCCTTGGGATGCACAAAATGACGTAAATGTTCATCCAATGACACAAATGCACTTATTGGATGAACTACATTCATTAAGTACGAAAAGTGATTAGAATAAGCCTTGTGATGCACAAAATGTCCTAAATGTTAATTAATGACACAAACGCGCTTATTGGATGAACTATGTTCCTCAAGTACGAAAAGTGATTAGAATAAGCCTTGGGATGCACAAAATGACGTAAATGTTTATCCAACGACACAAATGCACTTATTGGATGAACTTCATTCCTTAAGTACGAAAAGTGATTAGAATAAGCCTTGGGATGCACAAAATGACGTAAATGTTCATCCAATGACACAAATGCACTTATTGGATGAACTACATTCATTAAGTACGAAAAGTGATTAGAATAAGCCTTGTGATGCACAAATATTCCTAAATGTTAATTAATGACACAAACGCGCTTATCGGGTGAACTACATTCCTTTAGTACAAAAAGTGATTAGATTAAGCTTTGGGATGCACAAAATGACGTAAATGTTCATCCAATGACACAAATGCACTTATTGGAGGAACTACATCCTTAAGTACGAAAAGTGATTAGAATAAGCCTTGGGATGCACAAAATGACCTAAATGTTAAATTAATGACACAAATGCACTTATTGGAGGAACTACATCCTTATGTACGAAAAGTGATTAGAATAAGCCTTGGGATGCACAAAATGACCTAAATGTTAAATTAATGACACAAACGCGCTTATTGGATGAAGTGCATTCCTTAAGTACGAAAAGTGATAGATTAAGCCTTGGGATGCACAAAATGACGTAAATGTTCATCCAATGAAGCAAATGCTCTTATTGGTTGAACTACATCCTTAAGTACGAAAAGTGATTAGAATAAGCCTTGGGATGCACAAAATGACCTAAATGTTAAATTAATGACACAAACGCGCTTATTGGATGAACTACGTTCCTCAAGTACGAAAAGTGATTAGAATAAGCCTTGGGATGCACAAAATGACGTAAATGTTTATCCAACGAAACAAATGCACTTATTGGATGAACTTCATTCCTTAACTAGGAAAAGTGATTAGAATAAGCCTTGGGATGCACAAAATGACGTAAATGTTCATCAAATGACACAAATGCACTTATTGGATGAACTACATTCATTAAGTACGAAAAGTGATTAGAATAAGCCTTCTGATGCACAAATATTCCTAAATGTTAATTAATGACACAAACGCGCTTATCGGGTGAACTACATTCCTTTAGTACAAAAAGTGATTAGATTAAGCTTTGGGATGCACAAAATGACGTAAATGTTCATCCAATGACACAAATGCACTTATTGGATGAACTACATTCATTAAGTACGAAAAGTGATTAGAATAAGCCTTGTGATGCACAAAATGTCCTAAATGTTAATTAATGACACAAACGCGCTTATCGGGTGAACTACATTCCTTAAGAACGAAAAGTGATTAGATTAAGCTTTGGGATGCACAAAATGACGTAAATGTTCATCCAATGACACAAATGCATTTATTGGAGGAACTACATCCTTATGTACGAAATGTGATTAGAATAAGCCTTGGGATGCACAAAATGACCTAAATGTTAAATTAATGACACAAACGCGCTTATTGGATGAAGTACATTCCTTAAGTACGAAAAGTGATTAGATAAAGCCTTGGGATGCACAAAATGACGTAAATGTTCATCCAATGACACAAATGCACTTATTGGATGAACTACATCCTTAAGTACGAAAAATGATTAGAATAAGCCTTGGGATGCACAAAAAGACCTAAATGTGAAATAAATGAAACAAACGCGCTTATTGGATGAACTACATTCCTTAAGTACAAAAAGTGATTAGAATAACCCTTGGGATGCACAAAATGACATAACTGTTTATCCAATGACACAAATGCACTTATTGGATGAACTTTATTCCTTAGGTACAAAAAGTGATTAGAATAAGCCTTGGGATGCACAAAATGACGTAAATGTTCATCAATTGAAACAAATGAACGTATTGGATGAACTACATTCATTAAGTACGAAAACTGATTATAATAAGCCTTGTGATGCACAAAATGTCTTAAATGTTAACTAATGACACAAACGCGCTTATTGGGTGAACTACATTCCTTAAGTACGAAAAGGGATTAGATTAAGCTTTGGGATGCACAAAATGACATAAATGTTCATCCAATGACACAAATGCACTTATTGGATGAACTACATCCTTATGTACGAAAAGTGATTAGAATAAGCATTTTGATGCACAAAATGTCCTAAATGTTAACTAATGACACAAACGTGCTTATCGGGTGAACTACATTCCTTAAGTACGAAAACTGATTAGAATAACCCTTGGGATGCACAAAATGACGTAAATGTTTATCCAATCACACAAATGCACTTATTGGATGAACTACATTCATTAAGTACGAATAGTGATTAGAATAAGCCTTGGGATGCACAAAATGACCTAAATGTTAAATAAATGACACAAACGCGCTTATTGGATGAACTACGTTCCTCAAGTACGAAAAGTGATTAGAATAAGCCTTGGGATGCACAAAATTACGTAAATGTTTATCCAACGACACAAATGCACTTATTGGATGAACTTCATTCCTTAAGTACGAAAAGTGATTAGAATAAGCCTTGGGATGCACAAAATGACGTAAATGTTCATCCAATGACACAAATGCACTTATTGGATGAACTACATTCATTAAGTACGAAAAGTGATTAGAATAAGCCTTGTGATGCACAAAATGTCCTAAAATGTTAATTAATGACACAAACGCGCTTATCGGGTGAACTACATTCCTAAAGTACGAAAAGTGATTAGATTAAGCTTTGGAATGCACAAATTGACGTAAATGTTTATCCAATGACACAAATGCACTTATTGGATGAACTACATTCATTAAGTACGAAAAGTTATTAGAATAAGCCTTGGGATGCACAAAATGACCTAAATGTTAAATTAATGACACAAACGCACTTATTGGATGAAGTACATTCCTTAAGTACGAAAAGTGATTAGATTAAGCCTTGGGATGCACAAAATGACGTAAATGTTCATCCAATGACACAAATGCACTTATTGGATAAACTACATCCTTAAGTACGAAAAGTGATTAGAATAAGCCTTGGGATGCACAAAATGACCTAAATGTTAAACTAATGACACAAACGTGCTTATTGGATGAACTACCTTCCTTAAGTACGAAAAGTGATTAGAATAAGCCTTGGGATGCACAAAATGACCTAAATGTTAAATTAATGACACAAACGCGCTTATTGGATGAACTACATTCCTTAAGTACGAAAAGTGATTAGATTATGCCTTGGGATGCACAAAATGACGTAAATGTTTATCCAATGACACAAATGCACTTATTGGATGAACTTCATTCCTTAAGTACGAAAAGTGATTAGAATAAGCCTTGGGATGCACAAAATGACGTAAATGTTCATCCAATGACACAAATGCACTTATTGGATGAACTACATTCATTAAGTACGAAAAGTGATTAGAATAAGCCTTGTGATGCACAAAATGTCCTAAATGTTAATTAATGACACAAACGCGCTTATCGGGTGAACTACATTCCTAAAGTACGAAAAGTGATTAGATTAAGCTTTGGAATGCACAAAATGACATAAATGTTCATCCAATGACACAAATGCACTTATTGGAGGAACTACATCCTTATGTACGAAAAGTGATTAGAATAAGCCTTGGGATGCACAAAATGACCTAAATGTTAAATTAATGACACAAACGCGCTTATTGGATGAAGTACATTCCTTAAGTACGAAAAGTGATTAGATTAAGCCTTGGGATGCACAAAATGACGTAAATGTTTATCCAATGACACAAATGCACTTATTGGATGAACTTGATTCCTTAAGCACGAAAAGTGATTAGCATAAGCCTTAGGATACACAAAATGACGTAAATGTTCATCCAATGACACAAATACACTTATTGGATGAACTACATCCTTAAGTACGAAAAGTGATTAGAATAAACCTTGGGATGCACAAAATGACCTAAATGTTAAATTAATGACACAAACGCGCTTATTGGAAGAACTACATTCCTTAAGTACGAAAAGTGATTAGATTAAGCCTTGGGATGCACAAAATGACGTAAATGTTTATCCAATGACACAAATGCACTTATTGGATGAACTACATCCTTAAGTACGAAAAGTGATTAGAATAAGCCTTGGGATGCACAAAATGACCTAAATGTTAAATTAATGACACAAACGCGCTTATTGGATGAAGTACAGTCCTTAAGTACGAAAAGTGATTAGATTAAGCCTTGCGCTGCACAAAATGACGTAAATGTTTATCCAATGACACAAATGCACTTATTGGATGAACTTCATTCCTTAAGTACGAAAAGTGATTAGAATAAGCCTTGGGATGCACAAAATGACGTAAATGTTCATCCAATGACACAAATGCACTTATTGGATGAACTACATTCATTAAGTACGAAAAGTGATTAGAATAAGCCTTGTGATGCACAAAATGTCCTAAATGTTAATTAATGACACAAACGCGCTTATTGGATGAACTATGTTCCTCAAGTACGAAAAGTGATTAGAATAAGCCTTGGGATGCACAAAATGACGTAAATGTTTATCCAACGACACAAATGCACTTATTGGATGAACTTCATTCCTTAAGTACGAAAAGTGATTAGAATAAGCCTTGGGATGCACAAAATGACGTAAATGTTCATCCAATGACACAAATGCACTTATTGGATGAACTACATTCATTAAGTACGAAAAGTGATTAGAATAAGCCTTGTGATGCACAAATATTCCTAAATGTTAATTAATGACACAAACGCGCTTATCGGGTGAACTACATTCCTTTAGTACAAAAAGTGATTAGATTAAGCTTTGGGATGCACAAAATGACGTAAATGTTCATCCAATGACACAAATGCACTTATTGGAGGAACTACATCCTTAAGTACGAAAAGTGATTAGAATAAGCCTTGGGATGCACAAAATGACCTAAATGTTAAATTAATGACACAAATGCACTTATTGGAGGAACTACATCCTTATGTACGAAAAGTGATTAGAATAAGCCTTGGGATGCACAAAATGACCTAAATGTTAAATTAATGACACAAACGCGCTTATTGGATGAAGTGCATTCCTTAAGTACGAAAAGTGATAGATTAAGCCTTGGGATGCACAAAATGACGTAAATGTTCATCCAATGAAGCAAATGCTCTTATTGGTTGAACTACATCCTTAAGTACGAAAAGTGATTAGAATAAGCCTTGGGATGCACAAAATGACGTAAATGTTTATCCAACGAAACAAATGCACTTATTGGATGAACTTCATTCCTTAACTACGAAAAGTGATTAGAATAAGCCTTGGGATGCACAAAATGACGTAAATGTTCATCAAATGACACAAATGCACTTATTGGATGAACTACATTCATTAAGTACGAAAAGTGATTAGAATAAGCCTTCTGATGCACAAATATTCCTAAATGTTAATTAATGACACAAACGCGCTTATCGGGTGAACTACATTCCTTTAGTACAAAAAGTGATTAGATTAAGCTTTGGGATGCACAAAATGACGTAAATGTTCATCCAATGACACAAATGCACTTATTGGATGAACTACATTCATTAAGTACGAAAAGTGATTAGAATAAGCCTTGTGATGCACAAAATGTCCTAAATGTTAATTAATGACACAAATGCACTTATTGGATGAACTTCATTCCTTAGGTACGAAAAGTGATTAGAATAAGCCTTGGGATGCACAAAATGACGTAAATGTTCATCCAATGACACAAATGCACTTATTGGATGAACTACATCCTTAAGTACGAAAAGTGATTAGAATAAGCCTTGGGATGCACAAAATGACCTAAATCTTAAATTAATGACACAAACGCGCTTATTGGATGAAATACATTCCTTATTTACGAAAAGTGATTAGATTAAGCCTTGGTATGCACAAAATGACGTAAATGTTCATCCAATGACACAAATGCACTTATTGGATGAACTATATCCTTAAGTACGAAAAGTGATTAGAATAAGCCTTGGGATGCACAAAATGACCTAAATTTTAAATTAATGACACAAACGCGCTTATTGGATGAACTACATTCCTTAAGTATGAAAAGTGATTAGATTAAGCCTTGGGATGCACAAAATGACGTAAATGTTTATCCAATGACACAAATGCACTTATTGGATGAACTTCATTCCTTAAGTACGAAAAGTGATTAGAATAAGCCTTGGGATGCACAAAATGACGTAAATGTTCATCCAATGACACAAATGCACTTATTGGATGAACTACATTCATTAAGTACGAAAAATGATTAGAATAAGCATTGTGATGCACAAAATGTCTTAAATGTTAATTAATGACACAAACGCACTTATCGGGTGAACTACATTCCTTAAGTACGAAAAGTGATTAGATTAAGCCTTGGGATGCACAAAATGACGTAAATGTTCATCCAATGACACAAATGCACTTATTGGATGAACTACATCCTTAAGTACGAAAAGTGATTAGAATAAGCCTTGGGATGCACAAAATGACCTAAATGTTAAATTAATGACACAATTGCGCTTATTAGATGAACTACAGTCCTTAAGTACGAAAAGTGATTAGATTAAGCCTTGGGATGCACAAAATGACGTAAATGTTTATCCAATGACACAAATGCACTTATTGGATGAACTTCATTCCTTAAGTACGAAAAGTGATTAGAATAAGTCTTGGGATGCACAAAATGACGTAAATGTTCATCCAATGACACAAATGCACTTATTGGATGAACTACATTCATTAAGTACGAAAAGTGATTAGAATAAGCCTTGTGATGCACAAAATGTCCTAAATGTTAATTAATGACACAAACGCGCTTATCGGGTGAACTACATTCCTAAAGTACGAAAAGTGATTAGATTAAGCTTTGGAATGCACAAAATGACATAAATGTTCATCCAATGACACAAATGCACTTATTGGAGGAACTACATCCTTATGTACGAAAAGTGATTAGAATAAGCCTTGGGATGCACAAAATGACCTAAATGTTAAATAAATGACACAAACGCGCTTATTGGATGAACTACGTTCCTCAAGTACGAAAAGTGATTAGAATAAGCCTTGGGATGCACAAAATTACGTAAATGTTTATCCAACGACACAAATGCACTTATTGGATGAACTTCATTCCTTAAGTACGAAATGTGATTAGAATAAGCCTTGGGATGCACAAAATGACGTAAATGTTTATCC
Source organism: Cicer cuneatum (assembly GCA_037974295.1). NCBI lineage: Eukaryota > Viridiplantae > Streptophyta > Magnoliopsida > Fabales > Fabaceae > Cicer > Cicer cuneatum. Next base: position 29,967,477 of record JBBPBO010000003.1, read on the forward strand.
AATGACACAAATGCACTTATTGGATGAACTTCATTCCTTAAGTACGAAAAGTGATTAGAATAAGCCTTGGGATGCACAAAATGACGTAAATGTTCATCCAATGACACAAATGCACTTATTGGATGAACTACATTCATTAAGTACGAAAAGTGATTAGAATAAGCCTTGTGATGCACAAAATGTCCTAAAATGTTAATTAATGACACAAACGCGCTTATCGGGTGAACTACATTCCTAAAGTACGAAAAGTGATTAGATTAAGCTTTGGAATGCACAAATTGACGTAAATGTTTATCCAATGACACAAATGCACTTATTGGATGAACTACATTCATTAAGTACGAAAAGTTATTAGAATAAGCCTTGGGATGCACAAAATGACCTAAATGTTAAATTAATGACACAAACGCACTTATTGGATGAAGTACATTCCTTAAGTACGAAAAGTGATTAGATTAAGCCTTGGGATGCACAAAATGACGTAAATGTTCATCCAATGACACAAATGCACTTATTGGATAAACTACATCCTTAAGTACGAAAAGTGATTAGAATAAGCCTTGGGATGCACAAAATGACCTAAATGTTAAACTAATGACACAAACGTGCTTATTGGATGAACTACCTTCCTTAAGTACGAAAAGTGATTAGAATAAGCCTTGGGATGCACAAAATGACCTAAATGTTAAATTAATGACACAAACGCGCTTATTGGATGAACTACATTCCTTAAGTACGAAAAGTGATTAGATTATGCCTTGGGATGCACAAAATGACGTAAATGTTTATCCAATGACACAAATGCACTTATTGGATGAACTTCATTCCTTAAGTACGAAAAGTGATTAGAATAAGCCTTGGGATGCACAAAATGACGTAAATGTTCATCCAATGACACAAATGCACTTATTGGATGAACTACATTCATTAAGTACGAAAAGTGATTAGAATAAGCCTTGTGATGCACAAAATGTCCTAAATGTTAATTAATGACACAAACGCGCTTATCGGGTGAACTACATTCCTAAAGTACGAAAAGTGATTAGATTAAGCTTTGGAATGCACAAAATGACATAAATGTTCATCCAATGACACAAATGCACTTATTGGAGGAACTACATCCTTATGTACGAAAAGTGATTAGAATAAGCCTTGGGATGCACAAAATGACCTAAATGTTAAATGAATGACACAAACGCGCTTATTGGATGAACTACATTCCTTAAGTACGAAAAGTGATTAGAATAAGCCTTGGGATGCACAAAATGACGTAAATGTTCATCCAATGACACAAATGCACTTATTGGATGAACTACATTCATTAAGTACGAAAAGTGATTAGAATAAGCCTTGTGATGCACAAAATGTCCTAAATGTTAATTAATGACACAAACGCGCTTATCGGGTGAACTACATTCCTAAAGTACGAAAAGTGATTAGATTAAGCTTTGGAATGCACAAAATGACGTAAATGTTTATCCAATGACACAAATGCACTTATTGGATGAACTACATCCTTATGTACGAAAAGTTATTAGAATAAGCCTTGGATTGCACAAAATGACCTAAATGTTAAATTAATGACACAAACGCGCTTATTGGATGAAGTCCATTCCTTAAGTACGAAAAGTGATTAGATTAAACCTTGGGATGCACAAAATGACGTAAATGTTCATCGAATGACACAAATGCACTTATTGGATAAACTACATCGTTAAGTACGAAAAGTGATTAGAATAAGCCTTGGGATGCACAAAATGACCTAAATGTTAAACTAATGACACAAACGCGCTTATTGGATGAACTACATTCCTTAAGTAAGAAAAGTGATTAGAATAAGCCTTGGGATGCACAAAATGACGTAAATGTTTATCCAATAACACAAATGCACTTATTGGATGAACTACATTCCTTAAGTACGAAAAGTGATTAGATTAAGCCTTGGGATGCACAAAATGACGTAAATGTTCATCCAATGACACAAATGCACTTATTGGATGAACTACATTCATTAAGTACGAAAAGTGATTAGAATAAGCATTTTGATGCACAAAATGTCCTAAATGTTAACTAATGACACAAACGCGCTTATTGGGTGAACTACATTCCTTAAGTACGAAAAGTGATTAGATTAAGCTTTGGGATGCACAAAATGACATAAATGTTCATCCAATGACACAAATGCACTTATTGGAGGAACTACATCCTTATGTACGAAAAGTGATTAGAATAAGCCTTGGGATGCACAAAATGACCTAAATGTTAAATTAATGACACAAACGCGCTTATTGGATGAAGTACATTCCTTAAGTACGAAAAGTGATTAGATTAAGCCTTGGGATGCACAAAATGACGTAAATGTTTATCCAATGACACAAATGCACTTATTGGATGAACTACATTCATTAAGTACGAAAAGTGATTAGAATAAGCATTGTGATGCACAAAATGTCCTAAATGTTAATTAATGACACAAACGCGCTTATCGGGTGAACTACATTCCTTAAGTACGAAAAGTGATTAGTTTAAGCTTTGGGATGCACAAAATGACGTAAATGTTCATCCAATGACACAAATGCACATATTGCAGGAACTACATCCTTAAGTACGAAAAGTGATTAGAATAAGCCTTGGGATGCACAAAATGACCTAAATGTTAAATTAATGACACAAACGCGCTTATTGGATGAAGTACATTCCTTAAGTACGAAAAGTGATTAGATTAAGCCTTGGGATGCACAAAATGACGTAAATGTTCATCCAATGACACAAATGCACTTATTGGATGAACTACATCCTTAAGTACGAAAAGTGATTAGATTAAGCCTTGGGATGCACAAAATGACCTAAATGTTAAATTAATGACACAAACGCGCTTATTGGATGAAGTACATTCCTTAAGTACGAAAAGTGATTAGATTAAGCCTTGGGATGCACAAAATGACGTAAATGTTCATCCAATGACACAAAAGCACTTATTGGACGAACTACATCCTTAAGTACGAAAAGTGATTAGAATAAGCCTTGGGATGCACAAAATGACCTAAATGTTAAATTAATGACACAAACGCGCTTATTGGATGAAGTACATTCCTTAAGTACGAAAAGTGATTAGATTAAGCCTTGGGATGCACAAAATGACGTAAATGTTTATCCAATGACACAAATGCACTTATTGGATGAACTACATCCTTAAGTACGAAAAGTGATTAGAATAAGCCTTGGGATGCACAAAATGACCTAAATGTTAAATTAATGACACAAACGCGCTTATTGGATGAACTACATTCCTTAAGTACGAAAAGTGATTAGATTAAGCCTTGGGATGCACAAAATGACGTAAATGTTGATCCAATGACACAAATGCACTTATTGGATGAACTTCATTCCTTAAGTACGAAAAGTGATTAGAATAAGCCTTGGGATGCACAAAATGACGTAAATGTTCATCCAATGACACAAATGCACTTATTGGATGAACTACATTCATTAAGTACGAAAAGTGATTAGAATAAGCTTTGGGATGCACAAAATGACGTAAATGTTCATCCAACGACAAAAATGCACTTATTGGAGGAACTACATCCTTAAGTACGAAAAGTGATTAGAATAAGCCTTGGGATGCACAAAATGACGTAAATGTTCATCCAATGACACAAATGCACTTATTGGATGAACTACATTCATTAAGTACGAAAAGTGATTAGAATAAGCATTGTGATGCACAAAATGTCCTAAATGTTAATTAATGACACAAACGCGCTTATCGGGTGAACTACATTCCTTAAGTACGAAAAGTGATTAGATTAAGCTTTGGGATGCACAAAAAGACGTAAATGTTCATCCAATGACACAAATGCACTTATTGGATGAACTACATCCTTAAATACGAAAAGTGATTAGAATAAGCCTGGGGATGCACAAAATGACCTAAATGTTAAATTAATATCACAAACGCGCTTATTGGATGAACTTCATTCCTTAAGTACGAAAAGTGATTAGAATAAGCCTTGGGATGCACAAAATGACGTAAATGTTCATCCAATGACACAAATGCACTTATTGGATGAACTACATTCATTAAGTACGAAAAGTGATTAGAATAAGCATTGTGATGCAAAAAATGTCCTAAATGTTAATTAATGACACAAACGCGCTTATCGGGTGAACTACATTCCTTAAGTACGAAAAGTGATTAGATTAAGCTTTGGGATGCACAAAATGACGTAAATGTTCATCCAATGACACAAATGCACTTATTGGATGAACTTCATTCCTTAAGTACGAAAAGTGATTAGAATAAGCCTTGGGATGCACAAAATGACGTAAATGTTCATCCAATGACACAAATGCACTTATTGGATGAACTACATCCTTAACTACGAAAAGTGATTAGAATAAGCCTTGGGATGCACAAAATGACATAAATGTTAAATAAATGACACAAACGCGCTTATTGGATGAACTACATTCCTTAAGTACGAAAAGTGATTAGAATAAGCCTTGGGATGCACAAAATGACGTAAATGTTTATCCAATGACACAAATGCACTTATTGGATGAACTTCATTCCTTAAGTACGAAAAGTGATTAGAATAAGCCTTGGGATGCACAAAATGACGTAAATGTTCATCCAATGACACAAATGCACTTATTGGATGAACTACATTCATTAAGTACGAAAAGTGATTAGAATAAGCCTTGTGATGCACAAAATGTCCTAAAATGTTAATTAATGACACAAACGCGCTTATCGGGTGAACTACATTCCTAAAGTACGAAAAGTGATTAGATTAAGCTTTGGAATGCACAAATTGACGTAAATGTTTATCCAATGACACAAATGCACTTATTGGATGAACTACATTCATTAAGTACGAAAAGTTATTAGAATAAGCCTTGGGATGCACAAAATGACCTAAATGTTAAATTAATGACACAAACGCACTTATTGGATGAAGTACATTCCTTAAGTACGAAAAGTGATTAGATTAAGCCTTGGGATGCACAAAATGACGTAAATGTTCATCCAATGACACAAATGCACTTATTGGATAAACTACATCCTTAAGTACGAAAAGTGATTAGAATAAGCCTTGGGATGCACAAAATGACCTAAATGTTAAACTAATGACACAAACGCGCTTATTGGATGAACTACCTTCCTTAAGTACGAAAAGTGATTAGAATAAGCCTTGGGATGCACAAAATGACGTATTTATCCAATGACACAAATGCACTTATTGGATGAACTTCATTCCTTAAGTACGAAAAGTGATTAGAATAAGCCTTGGGATGCAGAAAATGACGTAAATGTTCATCCAATGACACAAATGCACTTATTGGATTAACTACATTCATTAAGTACGGAAGGTGATTAGAATAAGCCTTGTGATGCACAAAATGTCCTAAATGTTAAATTAATGACACAAACGCGCTAATCGGGTGAACTACATTCCTTAAGTACGAAAAGTGATTAGGTTAAGCTTTCGGATGCACAAAATGACGTAAATGTCGATCCAATGACACAAATGCACTTATTGGAGGAACTACATCCTTAAGTACAAAAAGTGATTAGAATAAGCCTTGGGATGCACAAAATGACCTAAATGTTAAATTAATGACACAAACGCACTTATTGGATGAAGTACATTCCTTAAGTACGAAAAGTGATTAGATTAAGCCTTGGGATGCACAAAATGACGTAAATGTTCATCCAATGACACAAATGCACTTATTGGAGGAACTACATCCTTAAGTACGAAAAGTGATTAGAATAAGCCTTGGGATGCACAAAATGACCTAAATGTTAAATTAATGACACAAACGCGCTTATCGGGTGAACTACATTCATTAAGTACAAAAAGTGATTAGAATAAGCCTTGGGATGCACAAAATGTCCTAAATGTTAATCCAATGACACAAATGCACTTATTGGATGAACTACATCCTTAAGTACGAAAAGTGATTAGAATAAGCCTTGGGATGCACAAAATGACCTAAATGTTAAATTAATGACACAAACGCGCTTATTGGATGAAGTACATTCCTTAAGTACGAAAAGTGATTAGATTAAGCCTTGGGATGCACAAAATGACGTAAATGTTTATCCAATGACACAAATGCACTTATTGGATGAACTACATCCTTAAGTACGAAAAGTGATTAGAATAAGCCTTGGGATGCACAAAATGACCTAAATGTTAAATTAATGACACAAACGCGCTTATTGGATGAACTACATTCCTTAAGTACGAAAAGTGATTAGATTAAGCCTTGGGATGCACAAAATGACGTAAATGTTGATCCAATGACACAAATGCACTTATTGGATGAACTTCATTCCTTAAGTACGAAAAGTGATTAGAATAAGCCTTGGGATGCACAAAATGACGTAAATGTTCATCCAATGACACAAATGCACTTATTGGATGAACTACATTCATTAAGTACGAAAAGTGATTAGAATAAGCTTTGGGATGCACAAAATGACGTAAATGTTCATCCAACGACAAAAATGCACTTATTGGAGGAACTACATCCTTAAGTACGAAAAGTGATTAGAATAAGCCTTGGGATGCACAAAATGACGTAAATGTTCATCCAATGACACAAATGCACTTATTGGATGAACTACATTCATTAAGTACGAAAAGTGATTAGAATAAGCATTGTGATGCACAAAATGTCCTAAATGTTAATTAATGACACAAACGCGCTTATCGGGTGAACTACATTCCTTAAGTACGAAAAGTGATTAGATTAAGCTTTGGGATGCACAAAAAGACGTAAATGTTCATCCAATGACACAAATGCACTTATTGGATGAACTACATCCTTAAATACGAAAAGTGATTAGAATAAGCCTGGGGATGCACAAAATGACCTAAATGTTAAATTAATATCACAAACGCGCTTATTGGATGAACTTCATTCCTTAAGTACGAAAAGTGATTAGAATAAGCCTTGGGATGCACAAAATGACGTAAATGTTCATCCAATGACACAAATGCACTTATTGGATGAACTACATTCATTAAGTACGAAAAGTGATTAGAATAAGCATTGTGATGCAAAAAATGTCCTAAATGTTAATTAATGACACAAACGCGCTTATCGGGTGAACTACATTCCTTAAGTACGAAAAGTGATTAGATTAAGCTTTGGGATGCACAAAATGACGTAAATGTTCATCCAATGACACAAATGCACTTATTGGAGGAACTACATCCTTAAGTACGAAAAGTGATTAGAATAAGCCTTGGGATGCACAAAATGACCTCAATGTTAAATTAATGACACAAACGCGCTTATTGGATGAACAACATTCCTTAAGTACGAAAAGTGATTAGAATAAGCCTTTGGATGCACAAAATGACGTAAATGTTTATCCAATGACACAAATGCACTTATTGGATGAACTTCATACCTTACGTACGAAAAGTGATTAGAATAAGCCTTGGGATGCACAAAATGACGTAAATGTTCATCCAATGACACAAATGCACTTATTGGATGAACTACATTCATTAAGTGCGAAAAGTGATTTGAATAAGCATTGTGATGCACAAAATGTCTTAAATGTTAATTAATGACACAAACGCGCTTATCGGGTGAACTACATTCCTTAAGTACGAAAAGTGATTAGATTAAACTTTGGGATGCACAAAATGACGTAAATGTTCATCCAATGACACAAATGCACTTATTGGAGGAACTACATTCTTAAGTACGAAAAGTGATTAGAATAAGCCTTGGGATGCACAAAATGACCTAAATGTTAAATTAATGACACAAACGCGCTTATTGGATGAAGTACATTCCTTAAGTACGAAAAGTGATTAGATTAAGCCTTGGGATGCACAAAATGACGTAAATGTTCATCCAATGACACAAATGCACTTATTGGATGAACTACATTCTTAAGTACGAAAAGTGATTAGAATAAGCCTTGGGATGCACAAAATGACCTAAATGTTAAATTAATGACACAAACGCACTTATTGGATGAAGTACATTCCTTAAGTACGAAAAGTGATTAGATTAAGCCTTGGGATGCACAAAATGACGTAAATGTTCATCCAATGACACAAATGCACTTATTGGATGAACTACATCCTTAAGTACGAAAAGTGATTAGAATAAGCCTTGGGATGCACAAAATGACCTAAATGTTAAATAAATGAAACAAACGCGCTTATTGGATGAACTACATTACTTAAGTACGAAAAGTGATTAGAATAACCCTTGGGATGCACAAAATGACGTAAATGTTTATCCTATGACACAAATGCACTTATTGGATGAACTTTATTCCTTAGGTACAAAAAGTGATTAGAATAAGCCTTGGGATGCACAAAATGACGTAAATGTTCATCAAATGAAACAAATGAACTTATTAGATGAACTACATTCATTAAGTACGAAAACTGATTAGAATAAGCCTTGTGATGCACAAAATGTCTTAAATGTTAAATTAATGACACAAACGCGCTTATCGGGTGAACTACGTTCCTTAAGTACGAAAAGTGATTAGAATAAGCCTTGGGATGCACAAAATGACGTAAATGTTTATCCAATGACACAAATGCACTTATTGGATGAACTTCATTCCTTAACTACGAAAAGTGATTAGAATAAGCCTTGGGATGCACAAAATGACGTAAATGTTCATCCAATGACACAAATGCACTTATTGGATGAACTACATTCATTAAGTACGAAAAGTGATTAGAATAAGCATTGTGATGCACAAAATGTCCTATATGTTAATTAATGACACAAACGCGCTTATCGGGTGAACTACATTCCTTAAGTACGAAAAGTGATTAGTTTAAGCTTTGGGATGCACAAAATGACGTAAATGTTCATCCAATGACACAAATGCACATATTGCAGGAACTACATCCTTAAGTACGAAAAGTGATTAGAATAAGCCTTGGGATGCACAAAATGACCTAAATGTTAAATTAATGACACAAACGCGCTTATTGGATGAAGTACATTCCTTAAGTACGAAAAGTGATTAGATTAAGCCTTGGGATGCACAAAATGACGTAAATGTTCATCCAATGACACAAATGCACTTATTGGATGAACTACATCCTTAAGTACGAAAAGTGATTAGATTAAGCCTTGGGATGCACAAAATGACCTAAATGTTAAATTAATGACACAAACGCGCTTATTGGATGAAGTACATTCCTTAAGTACGAAAAGTGATTAGAATAAGCCTTGGGATGCACAAAATGACGTAAATGTTTATCCAATGACACAAATGCACTTATTGGATGAACTTCATTCCTTAAGTACGAAAAGTGATTAGAATAAGCCTTGGGATGCACAAAATGACGTAAATGTTCATCCAATGACACAAATGCACTTATTGGAAGAACTACATTCATTAAGTACGAAAAGTGATTAGAATAAGCATTGTGATGCACAAAATGTCCTAAATGTTAATTAATGACACAAACGCGCTTATCGGGTGAACTACATTCCTTAAGTACGAAAAGTGATTATATTAAGCTTTGGGATGCACAAAATGACGTAAATGTTCATCCAATGACACAAATGCACTTATTGGAGGAACTACATCCTTAAGTACGAAAAGTGATTAGAATAAGCCTTGGGATGCACAAAATGACCTAAATGTTAAATTAATGACACAAACGCGCTTATCGGGTGAACTACATTCATTAAGTACAAAAAGTGATTAGAATAAGCCTTGGGATGCACAAAATGTCCTAAATGTTAATCCAATGACACAAATGCACTTATTGGATGAACTACATCCTTAAGTACGAAAAGTGATTAGAATAAGCCTTGGGATGCACAAAATGACCTAAATGTTAAATTAATGACACAAACGCGCTTATTGGATGAAGTACATTCCTTAAGTACGAAAAGTGATTAGATTAAGCCTTGGGATGCACAAAATGACGTAAATGTTTATCCAATGACACAAATGCACTTATTGGATGAACTACATCCTTAAGTACGAAAAGTGATTAGAATAAGCCTTGGGATGCACAAAATGACCTAAATGTTAAATTAATGACACAAACGCGCTTATTGGATGAACTACATTCCTTAAGTACGAAAAGTGATTAGATTAAGCCTTGGGATGCACAAAATGACGTAAATGTTGATCCAATGACACAAATGCACTTATTGGATGAACTTCATTCCTTAAGTACGAAAAGTGATTAGAATAAGCCTTGGGATGCACAAAATGACGTAAATGTTCATCCAATGACACAAATGCACTTATTGGATGAACTACATTCATTAAGTACGAAAAGTGATTAGAATAAGCTTTGGGATGCACAAAATGACGTAAATGTTCATCCAACGACAAAAATGCACTTATTGGAGGAACTACATCCTTAAGTACGAAAAGTGATTAGAATAAGCCTTGGGATGCACAAAATGACGTAAATGTTCATCCAATGACACAAATGCACTTATTGGATGAACTACATTCATTAAGTACGAAAAGTGATTAGAATAAGCATTGTGATGCACAAAATGTCCTAAATGTTAATTAATGACACAAACGCGCTTATCGGGTGAACTACATTCCTTAAGTACGAAAAGTGATTAGATTAAGCTTTGGGATGCACAAAAAGACGTAAATGTTCATCCAATGACACAAATGCACTTATTGGATGAACTACATCCTTAAATACGAAAAGTGATTAGAATAAGCCTGGGGATGCACAAAATGACCTAAATGTTAAATTAATATCACAAACGCGCTTATTGGATGAACTTCATTCCTTAAGTACGAAAAGTGATTAGAATAAGCCTTGGGATGCACAAAATGACGTAAATGTTCATCCAATGACACAAATGCACTTATTGGATGAACTACATTCATTAAGTACGAAAAGTGATTAGAATAAGCCTTGTGATGCACAAAATGTCCTAAATGTTAATTAATGACACAAACGCGCTTATCGGGTGAACTACATTCCTTAAGTACGAAAAGTGATTAGAATAAGCCTTGGGATGCACAAAATGACGTAAATGTTTATCCAATGACACAAATGCACTTATTGGATGTACTTCATTCCTTAAGTACGAAAAGTTATTAGAATAAGCCTTGGGATGCACAAAATGACGTAAATGTTCATCAAATGAAACAAATGAACTTATTAGATGAACTACATTCATTAAGTACGAAAACTGATTAGAATAAGCCTTGTGATGCACAAAATGACATAAATGTTAAATAAATGACACAAACGCGCTTATTGGATGAACTACATTCCTTAAGTACGAAAAGTGATTAGAATAAGCCTTGGGATGCACAAAATGACCTAAATGTTAAATTAATGACACAAACGCACTTATTGGATGAAGTACATTCCTTAAGTACGAAAAGTGATTAGATTAAGCCTTGGGATGCACAAAATGACGTAAATGTTCATCCAATGACACAAATGCACTTATTGGAGGAACTACATCCTTAAGTACAAAAAGTGATTAGAATAAGCCTTGGGATGCACAAAATGACCTAAATGTTAAATTAATGACACAAACGCACTTATTGGATTAAGTACATTCCTTAAGTACGAAAAGTGATTAGATTAAGCCTTGGGATGCACAAAATGACGTAAATGTTCATCCAATGACACAAATGCACTTATTGGATGAACTACATCCTTAAGTACGAAAAGTGATTAGAATAAGCCTTGTATTGCACAAAATGACCTAAATGTTAAATTAATGACACAAACGCGCTTATTGGATGAACTACATTCCTTAAGTACGAAAAGTGATTAGATTATGCCTTGGGATGCACAAAATGACGTAAATGTTTATCCAATGACACAAATGCACTTATTGGATGAACTTCATTCTTTAAGTACGAAAAGTGATTAGAATAAGGCTTGGGATGCACAAAATAACGTAAATGTTCATCCAATGACACAAATGCACTTATTGGATGAACTACATTCCTTAAGTACGAAAAGTGATTAGATTAAGCCTTGGGATGCACAAAATGACGTAAATGTTCGTCCAATGACAAAAATGCACTTATTGGATGAACTTCATTCCTTAAGTACGAAAAGTGATTAGGATAAGCCTTGGGATGCACAAAATGACGTAAATGTTCATCCAATGACACAAATGCACTTATTAGATGAACTACATTCATTAAGTACGAAAAGTGATTAAAATAAGCATTGTGATGCACAAAATGTCCTAAATGTTAATTAATGACACAAACGCGCTTATCGGGTGAACTACATTCCTGAAGTACGAAAAGTGATTAGAATAAGCCTTGGGATGCACAAAATGACGTAAATGTTTTACCAATGACACAAATGCACTTATTGGATGAACTTCATTCCTTAAGTACGAAAAGTGATTAGAATAAGCCTTGGGATGCACAAAATGACGTAAATGTTTATCCAATGACACAAATGCACTTATTGGATGAACTTCATTCCTTAAGTACGAAAAGTGATTAGAATAAGCCTTGGGATGCACAAAATGACCTAAATGTTAAATTAATGACACAAACGCGCTTATTGGATGAAGTACATTCCTTAAGTACGAAAAGTGATTAGATTAAGCCTTGGGATGCACAAAATGACGTAAATGTTCATCCAATGACACAAATGCACTTATTGGATGAACTACATCCTTAAGTACGAAATGTGATTAGAATAAGCCTTGGGATGCACAAAATGACCTAAATGTTAAATTAATGACACAAACGCGCTTATTGGATGAACTACATTCCTTAAGTACGAAAAGTGATTAGATTAAGCCTTGGGATGCACAAAATGACGTAAATGTTTATCCAATGACACAAATGCACTTATTGGATGAACTACATCCTTAAGTACGAAAAGTGATTAGAATAAGCTTTGGGATGCACAAAATGTCCTAAATGTTAATTAATGACACAAACGCGCTTATTGGATGAACTACATTCCTTAAGTACGAAAAGTGATTAAAATAAGCCTTGGGATGCACAAAATGACGTAAATGTTCATCCAATGACACAAATGCACTTATTGGATGAACTACATTCATTAAGTACGAAAAGTGATTAGAATAAGCATTGTGATGCACAAAATGTCCTAAATGTTAATTAATGTCACAAACGCGCTTATCGGGTGAACTACATTCCCTAAGTACGAAAAGTGACTAGATTAAGCTTTGGGATGCACAAAATGACGTAAATGTTCATCCAATGACACAAATGCACTTATTGGAGGCACTACATCCTTAAGTACGAAAAGTGATTAGAATAAGCCTTGGGATGCACAAAATGACCTAAATGTTAAATTAATGACACAAACGCGCTTATTGGAGGAACTACATTCCTTAAGTACGAAAAGTGATTAGATTAAGCCTTGGGATGCACAAAATGACGTAAATGTTCATCCAATGACACAAATGCACTTATTGGATGAACTACATCCTTAAGTACGAAAAGTGATTAGAATAAGCCTTGGGATGCACAAAATGACCTAAATGTTAAATTAATGATACAAACGCGCTTATTAGATGAACTACAGTCCTTAAGTACGAAAAGTGATTAGATTAAGCCTTGGGATGCACAAAATGACGTAAATGTTTATCCAATGACGCAAATGCACTTATTGGATGAACTTCATTCCTTAAGTACGAAAAGTGATTAGAATAAGCCTTGGGATGCACAAAATGACCTAAATGTTCATCCAATGACACAAATGCACTTATTGGATGAACTACATTCATTAAGTACGAAAAGTGATTAGAATAAGAATTGTGATGCACAAAATGTCCTAAATGTTAAATTAATATCACAAACGCGCTTATTGGATGAACTACATTCCTTAAGTACGAAAAGTGATTAGATTAAGCCTTGGGATGCACAAAATGACGTAAATGTTCATCCAATGACACAAATGCACTTATTGGATGAACTACATCCTTAAGTACGAAAAGTGATTAGAATAAGCCTTGGGATGCACAAAATGACGTAACTGTTTATCCAATGACACAAATGCACTTATTGGATGAACTTCATTCCTTAAGTACGAAAAGTGATTAGAATAAGCCTTGGGATGCACAAAATGACGTAAATGTTCATCCAATGACACAAATGCACTTATTGGATGAACTACATTCATTAAGTACGAAAAGTGATTAGAATAAGCTTTGGGATGCACAAAATGACGTAAATGTTCATCCAACGACAAAAATGCACTTATTGGAGGAACTACATCCTTAAGTACGAAAAGTGATTAGAATAAGCCTTGGGATGCACAAAATGACGTAAATGTTCATCCAATGACACAAATGCACTTATTGGATGAACTACATTCATTAAGTACGAAAAGTGATTAGAATAAGCATTGTGATGCACAAAATGTCCTAAATGTTAATTAATGACACAAACGCGCTTATCGGGTGAACTACATTCCTTAAGTACGAAAAGTGATTAGATTAAGCTTTGGGATGCACAAAAAGACGTAAATGTTCATCCAATGACACAAATGCACTTATTGGATGAACTACATCCTTAAATACGAAAAGTGATTAGAATAAGCCTGGGGATGCACAAAATGACCTAAATGTTAAATTAATATCACAAACGCGCTTATTGGATGAACTTCATTCCTTAAGTACGAAAAGTGATTAGAATAAGCCTTGGGATGCACAAAATGACGTAAATGTTCATCCAATGACACAAATGCACTTATTGGATGAACTACATTCATTAAGTACGAAAAGTGATTAGAATAAGCATTGTGATGCAAAAAATGTCCTAAATGTTAATTAATGACACAAACGCGCTTATCGGGTGAACTACATTCCTTAAGTACGAAAAGTGATTAGATTAAGCTTTGGGATGCACAAAATGACGTAAATGTTCATCCAATGACACAAATGCACTTATTGGAGGAACTACATCCTTAAGTACGAAAAGTGATTAGAATAAGCCTTGGGATGCACAAAATGACCTCAATGTTAAATTAATGACACAAACGCGCTTATTGGATGAACAACATTCCTTAAGTACGAAAAGTGATTAGAATAAGCCTTTGGATGCACAAAATGACGTAAATGTTTATCCAATGACACAAATGCACTTATTGGATGAACTTCATACCTTACGTACGAAAAGTGATTAGAATAAGCCTTGGGATGCACAAAATGACGTAAATGTTCATCCAATGACACAAATGCACTTATTGGATGAACTACATTCATTAAGTGCGAAAAGTGATTTGAATAAGCATTGTGATGCACAAAATGTCCTAAATGTTAATTAATGACACTAACGCGCTTATCGGGTGAACTACATTCCTTAAGTACGAAAAGTGATTAGATTAAACTTTGGGATGCACAAAATGACGTAAATGTTCATCCAATGACACAAATGCACTTATTGGATGAACTACATTCATTAAGTACGAAAAGTGATTAGAATAAGCATTGTGATGCACAAAATGTCCTAAATGTTAATTAATGACACAAACGCGCTTATCGGGTCAACTACATTCCTTAAGTATGAAAAGTGATTAGATTAAGCTTTGGGATGCACAAAATGACGTAAATGTTCATCCAATGACACAAATGCCCTTATTGGATGAACTTCATTCCTTAAGTACGAAAAGTGATTAGAATAAGCCTTGGGATGCACAAAATGACGTAAATGTTCATCCAATGACACAAATGCACTTATTGGATGAACTACATTCATTAAGTACGAAAAGTGATTAGAATAAGCATTGTGATGCACAAAATGTCCTAAATGTTAATTAATGACACAAACGCACTTATCGGGTGAACTACATTCCTTAAGTACGAAAAGTGATTAGATTAAGTCTTGGGATGCACAAAATGACGTAAATGTTCATCCAATGACACAAATGCACTTATTGGATAAACTACATCCTTAAGTACGAAAAGTGATTAGAATAAGCATTGTGATGCACAAAATGTCCTAAATGTTAATTAATGACACAAACGCGCTTATCGGGTGAACTACATTCCTTAAGTACGAAAAGTGACTAGATTAAGCTTTGGGATGCACAAAATGACGTAAATGTTCATCCAATGACACAAATGCACTTATTGGATGAACTACATCCTTAAGTACGAAAAGTGATTAGAATAAGCCTTGGGATGCACAAAATGACCTAAATGTTAAACTAATGACACAAACGCGCTTATTGGATGAACTACATTCCTTAAGTACGAAAAGTGATTAGAATAAGCCTTGGGATGCACAAAATGACGTAAATGTTTATCCAATGACACAAATGCACTTATTGCATGAACTTCATTCCTTAAGTACGAAAAGTGATTAGAATAAGCCTTGGGATGCACAAAATGACGTAAATGTTCATCCAATGACACAAATGCACTTATTGGATGAACTACATTCATTAAGTACGAAAAGTGATTAGAATAAGCATTGTGATGCACAAAATGTCCTAAATGTTAATTAATGACACAAACGCACTTATCGGGTGAACTACATTCCTTAAGTACGAAAAGTGATTAGATTAAGTCTTGGGATGCACAAAATGACGTAAATGTTCATCCAATGACACAAATGCACTTATTGGATAAACTACATCCTTAAGTACGAAAAGTGATTAGAATAAGCCTTGGGATGCACAAAATGACCTAAATCTTAAATTAATGACACAAACGCGCTTATTGGATGAAGTACATTCCTTAAGTACGAAAAGTGATTAGATTTAGCCTTGGGATGCACAAAATGATGTAAATGTTCATCCAATGACACAAATGCACTTATTGGATGAACTACATCCTTAAGTACGAAAAGTGATTAGAATAAGGCTTGGGATGCACAAAATGACCTAAATGTTAAATTAATGACACAAACGCGCTTATTGGATGAACTACATTCCTTAAGTACGAAAAGTGATTAGATTAAGCCTTGGGATGCACTAAATGACGTAAATGTTTATCCAATGACACAAATGCACTTATTGGATGAACTTCATTCCTTAAGTACGAAAAGGGATTAGAATAAGCCTTGGGATGCACAAAATGACGTAAATGTTCATCCAATGACACAAATGCACTTATTGGATGAACTACATTCATTAAGTACGAAAAGTGATGAGAATAAGCCTTGGGATGCACAAAATGACATAAATGTTAAATTAATGACACAAACGCGCTTATTGGATGAACTACATTCCTTAAGTACGAAAAGTGATTAGATTAAGCCTTGGGATGCACAAAATGACGTAAATGTTCATCCAATGACACAAATGCACTTATTGGATGAACTACATTCCTTAAGTACGAAAAGTGATTAGAATAAGCCTTGGGATGCACATAATGACCTAAATGTTAAATTAATCACACAAACGCGCTTATTTGATGAAGTACAATACTTAAGTACGAAAAGTGATTAGATTAATCCTTGGGATGCACAAAATGACGTAAATGTTCATCCAATGACACAAATGCACTTATTGGATGAACTACATCCTTAAGTACGAAAAATGATTAGAAGAAGCCTTGGGATGCACAAAATGACCTAAATGTTAAATTAATGACACAAACGCGCTTATTGGGTGAACTACATTCCTTAAGTACGAAAAGTGATTAGAATAAGCCTTGGGATGCACAAAATGACGTAAATGTTTATCCAATGACACAAATGCACTTATTGGATGAACTTCATTCCTTAAGTACGAAAAGTGATTAGAATAAGCCTTGGGATGCACAAAATGACGTAAATGTTCATCCAATGACACAAATGCACTTATTGGATGAACTTCATTCCTTAAGTACGAAAAGTGATTAGAATAAGCCTTGGGATGCACAAAATGACATAAATGTTCATCCAATGACACAAATGCACTTATTGGATGAACTACATTCCTTAAGTACGAAAAGTGATTAGAATAAGCCTTGGGATGCACAAAATGACGTAAATGTTTATCCAATGACACAAATGCACTTATTGGATGAAGTACATTCCTTAAGTACGAAAAGTGATTAGAATATGCCTTGGGATGCACAAAATGACGTAAATGTTCATCCAATGACACAAATGCACTTATTGGATGAACTACATTCCTTAAGTACGAAAAGTGATTAGATTAAGCTTTGGGATGCACAAAATGACGTCAATGTTCATCCAATGACACAAATGCACTTTATGGAGGAACTACATCCTTAAGTACGAAAAGTGATTAGAATAAGCCTTGGGATGCACAAAATGACCTAAATGTTAAATTAATGACACAAACGCGCTTATTGGATGAACTACATTTCTTAAGTACGAAAAGTGATTAGATTAAGCCTTGGGATGCACAAAATGACGTAAATGTTCATCCAATGACACAAATGCACTTATTGGATGAACTACATCCTTAAGTACGAAAAGTGATTAGAATAAGCCTTGGGATGCACAAAATGACCTAAATGTTAAATTAATGACACAAACGCGCTTATTAGATGAACTACAGTCCTTAAGTACGAAAAGTGATTAGATTAAGCCTTGGGATGCACAAAATGATGTAAATGTTTATCCAATGACACAAATGCACTTATTGGATGAACTTCATTCCTTAAGTACGAAAAGTGATTAGAATAAGCCTTGGGATGCACAAAATGACGTAAATGTTCATCCAATGACACAAATGCACTTATTGGATGAACTACATTCATTAAGTACGAAAAGTGATTAGAATAAGCATTGTGATGCACAAAATGTCCTAAATGTTAATTAATGACACAAACGCGCTTATCGGGTGAACTACATTCCTTAAGTACGAAAAGTGATTAGATTAAGCTTTGGGATGCACAAAATGACGTAAATGTTCATCCAATGACACAAATGCACTTATTGGATGAACTACATTCATTAAGTACGAAAAGTGATTAGAATAAGCATTGTGATGCACAAAATGTCCTAAATGTTAATTAATGACACAAACGCGCTTATCGGGTGAACTACATTCCTTAAGTACGAAAAGTGATTAGATTAAGCTTTGGCATGCACAAAATGACGTAAATGTTCATCCAATGACACAAATGCACATATTGCAGGAACTACATCCTTAAGTACGAAAAGTGATTAGAATAAGCCTTGGGATGCACAAAATGACCTAAATGTTAAATTAATGACACAAACGCGATTATTGGATGAACTACATTCCTTAAGTACGAAAAGTGATTAGAATAAGCCTTGGGATGCACAAAATGACGTAAATGTTCATCCCATGACACAAATGCACTTATTGGAGGAACTACATCCTTAAGTACGAAAAGTGATTAGAATAAGCCTTGGGATGCACAAAATGACCTAAATATTAAATTAATGACACAAACGCACTTATTGGATGAAGTACAGTCCTTAAGTACGAAAAGTGATTAGATTAAGCCTTGGGCTGCACAAAATGACGTAAATGTTTATCCAATGACACAAATGCACTTATTGGATGAACTACATCCTTAAGTACGAAAAGTGATTAGAATAAGCCTTGGGATGCACAAAATGACCTAAATGTTAAATTAATGACACAAACGCGCTTATTGGATGAACTACATTCCTTAAGTACGAAAAGTGATTAGAATAAGCCTTGGGATGCACAAAATGACCTAAATGTTAAATTCATGACACAAACGCGATTATTGGATGAACTACATTCCTTAAGTACGAAAAGTGATTAGAATAAGCCTTGGGATGCACAAAATGACGTAAATGTTCATCCAATCACACAAATGCACTTATTGGAGGAACTACATCCTTAAGTACGAAAATTGATTAGAATAAGCCTTGGGATGCACAAAATGACCTAAATGTTAAATTAATGACACAAACGCGCTTATTGGATGAAGTACAGTCCTTAAGTACGAAAAGTGATTAGATTAAGCCTTGGGATGCACAAAATGACGTAAATGTTTATCCAATGACACAAATGCACTTATTGGATGAACTTCATTCCTTAAGTACGAAAAGTGATTAGAATAAGCATTGGGATGCACAAAATGACGTAAATGTTCATCCAATGACACAAATGCACTTATTGGATGAACTACATTCATTAAGTACGAAAAGTGATTAGAATAAGCATTGTGATGCACAAAATGTCCTAAATGTTAATTAATGACACAAACGCGCTTATCGGGTGAACTTCATTCCTTAAGTACGAAAAGTGATTAGATTAAGCTTTGGGATGCACAAAATGACGTAAATGTTCATCCAATGACACAAATGCACTTATTGGATAAACTACCTCCTTAAGTACGAAATGTGATTAGAATAAGCCTTGGGATGCACAAAATGACCTCAACGTTAAATTAATGACAAAAACGCGCTTATTGGATGAACTACATTCCTTAAGTACGAAAAGTGATTAGAATAAGCCTTGGGATGCACAAAATGACGTAAATGTTCATCCAATGACACAAATGCACTTATTGGATGAACTACATTCATTAAGTACGAAAAGTGATTAGAATAAGCATTGTGATGCACAAAATGTCCTAAATGTTAATTAATGACACAAACGCGCTTATCGGGTGAACTTCATTCCTTAAGTACGAAAAGTGATTAGATTAAGCTTTGGGATGCACAAAATGACGTAAATGTTCATCCAATGTCACAAATGCACATATTGCAGGAACTACATCCTTAAGTACGAAAAGTGATTAGAATAAGCCTTGGGATTCACAAAATGACCTAAATGTTAAATTAATGACACAAACGCGATTATTGGATGAACTACATTCCTTAAGTACGAAAAGTGATTAGAATAAGCCTTGGGATGCACAAAATGACGTAAATGTTAATCCAATGACACAAATGCACTTATTGGAGGAACTACATCCTTAAGTACGAAAAGTGATTAGAATAAGCCTTGGGATGCACAAAATGACCTAAATGTTAAATTAATGACACAAACGCGCTTATTGGATGAAGTACATTCCTTAAGTACGAAAAGTGATTAGATTAAGCATTGGGATGCACAAAATGACGTAAATGTTCATCCAATGACACAAATGCACTTATTGGATAAACTACATTCATTAAGTACGAAAAGTGATTAGAATAAGCATTGTGATGCACAAAATGTCCTAAATGTTAATTAATGACACAAACGCGCTTATCGGGTGAACTACATTCCTTAAGTACGAAAAGTGATCAGATTAAGCTTTGGGATGCACAAAATGACGTAAATGTTCATCCAATGACACAGATGCACTTATTGGATGAACTTCATTCCTTAAGTACGAAAAGTGATTAGAATAAGCCTTGGGATGCACAAAATGACGTAAATGTTCATCCAATGACACAAATGCACTTATTGGATGAACTACATTCATTAAGTACGAAAAGTGATTAGAATAAGCATTGTGATGCACAAAATGTCCTAAATGTTAATTAATGACACAAACGCGCTTATCGGGTGAACTACATTCCTTAAGTACGAAAAGTGATTAGTTTAAGCTTTGGGATGCACAAAATGACGTAAATGTTCATCCAATGACACAAATGCACATATTGCAGGAACTACATCCTTAAGTACGAAAAGTGATTAGAATAAGCCTTGGGATGCACAAAATGACCTAAATGTTAAATTAATGACACAAACGCGCTTATTGGATGAAGTACATTCCTTAAGTACGAAAAGTGATTAGATTAAGCCTTGGGATGCACAAAATGACGTAAATGTTCATCCAATGACACAAATGCACTTATTGGATGAACTACATCCTTAAGTACGAAAAGTGATTAGATTAAGCCTTGGGATGCACAAAATGACGTAAATGTTCATCCAATGACACAAATGCGCTTATTGGATGAACTACATTCATTAAGTACGAAAAGTGATTAGAATAACCATTGTAATGCACAAAATGTCCTAAATGTTAATTAATGACACAAACGCGCTTATCGGGTGAACTACATTCCTTAAGTACGAAAAGTGATTAGATTAAGCTTTGGGATGCACAAAATGACGTAAATGTTCATCCAATGACACAAATGCACTTATTGGAGGAACTACATCCTTAAGTACGAAAAGTGATTAGAATAAGCCTTGGGATGCACAAAATGACCTAAATGTTAAATTAATGACACAAACGCGCTTATTGGATGAAGTACATTCCTTAAGTACGAAAAGTGATTAGATTAAGCATTGGGATGCACAAAATGACGTAAATGTTCATCCAATGACACAAATGCACTTATTGGATGAACTACATCCTTAAGTACGAAAAGTGATTAGAATAAGCCTTGGGATTCACAAAATGACCTAAATGTTAAATTAATGACACAAACGCGCTTATTGGATGAACTACATTCCTTAAGTACGAAAAGTGATTAGAATAAGCCTTGGGATGCACAAAATGACGTAAATGTTCATCCAATGACACAAATGCACTTATTGAAGGAACTAGATCCTTAAGTACGAAAAGTGATTGGAATAAGCCTGGGGATGCACAAAATGACCTAAATGTTAAATTAATATCACAAACGCGCTTATTGGATGAACTACATTCCTTAAGTACGAAAAGTGATTAGATTAAGGCTTGGGATGCACAAAATGACGTAAATGTTCATCCAATGACACAAATGCACTTATTGGATGAACTTCATTCCTTAAGTACGAAAAGTGATTAGAATAAGCATTGTGATGCACAAAATGTCCTAAATGTTAATTAATGACACAAACGCGCTTATCGGGTGAACTACATTCCTTAAGTACGAAAAGTGATTAGATTAAGCTTTGGGATGCACAAAATGAAGTAAATGTTCATCCAATGACACAAATGCACTTATTGGAGGAACTACATCCTTAAGTACGAAAAGTGATTAGAATAAGCCTTGGGATGCACAAAATGACCTAAATGTTAAATTAATGACACAAACGCGCTTATTGGATGAAGTACAGTCCTTAAGTACGAAAAGTGATTAGATTAAGCCTTGGGATGCACAAAATGACGTAAATGTTTATCCAATGACACAAATGCACTTATTGGATGAACTTCATCCTTAAGTACGAAAAGTGATTAGAATAAGCCTTGGGATGCACAAAATGACCTAAATGTTAAATTAATGACACAAACGCGCTTATTGGATGAAGTACATTCCTTAAGTACGAAAAGTGATTAGATTAAGCTTTGGGATGCACAAAATGACGTAAATGTTCATCCAATGACACAAATGCACTTATTGGATGAACTACATCCTTAAGTACGAAAAGTGATTAGAATAAGCCTTGGGATGCACAAAATGACCTAAATGTTAAACTAAGGACACAAACGCGCTTATTGGATGAACTACATTCCTTAAGTACGAAAAGTGATTAGAATAAGCCTTGGGATGCACAAAATGACGTAAATGTTTATCCAATGACACAAATGCACTTATTGCATGAACTTCATTCCTTAAGTACGAAAAGTGATTAGAATAAGCCTTGGGATGCACAAAATGACGTAAATGTTCATCCAATGACACAAATGCACTTATTGGATGAACTACATTCGTTAAGTACGAAAAGTGATTAGAATAAGCATTGTGATGCACAAAATGACCTAAATGTTAAATTAATGACACAAACGCGCTTATTGGATGAAGTACATTCCTTAAGTAAGAAAAGTGATTAGATTAAGCCTTGGGAAGCACAAAATGACGTAAATGTTCATCCAATGACACATATGCACTTATTGGATGAACTACATCCTTAAGTACGAAAAGTGATTAGAATAAGCCTTGGGATGCACAAAATGACATAAATGTTAAATAAATGACACAAATGCGCTTATTGGATGAACTACGTTCCTCAAGTACGAAAAGTGATTAGAATAAGCCTTGGGATGCACAAAATGACGTAAATGTTTATCCAACGACACAAATGCACTTATTGGATGAACTTCATTCCTTAAGTACGAAAAGTGATTAGAATCAGCCTTGGGATGCACAAAATGACGTAAATGTTCATCAAATGACACAAATGCACTTATTGGATGAACTACATTCATTAAGTACGAAAAGTGATTAGAATAAGCCTTGTGATGCACAAATAGTCCTAAATGTTAATTAATGACACAAACGCGCTTATCGGGTGAACTACATTCCTTAAGTACGAAAAGTGATTAGATTAAGCTTTGGGATGCACAAAATGACGTAATTGTTCATCCAATGACACAAATGCACTTATTGGAGGAACTACATCCTTAAATACGAAAAGTGATTAGAATAAGCCTTGGGATGCAAAAAATGACCTAAATGTTAAATTAATGACACAAACGCGCTTATTGGATGAACTACATTCCTTAAGTACGAAAAGTGATTAGATTAAGCCTTGGGATGCACAAAATGACGTAAATGTTCATCCAATGACACAAATGCACTTATTGGATGAACTACATCCTTAAGTACGAAAAGTGATTAGAATAAGCCTTGGGATGCACAAGATGACATAAATGTTAAATAAATGACACAAACGCGCTTATTGGATGAACTACATTCCTTAAGTACGAAAAGTGATTAGATTAAGCCTTGGGATGCACAAAATGACGTAAATGTTTATCCAATGACACAAATGCACTTATTGGATGAACTACATCCTTAAGTACGAAAAGTGATTAGAATAAGCCTTGGGATGCACAAAATGACCTAAATGTTAAATTAATGACACAAACGCGCTTATTGGATGAACTACATCCCTTAAGTACGAAAAGTGATTAGAATAAGCCTTGGGATGCACAAAATGACGTAAATGTTCATCAAATGACACAAATGCACTTATTGGATGAACTACATTCATTAAGTACGAAAAGTGATTAGAATAAGCATTGTGATGCACAAAATGTCCTAAATGTTAATTAATGACACAAACGCGCTTATCGGGTGAACTACATTCCTTAAGTACGAAAAGTGATTAGATTAAGCTTTGGGATGCACAAAATGACGTAAATGTTCATCCAATGACACAAATGCACTTATTGGATGAACTTCATTCCTTAAGTACGAAAAGTGATTAGAATAAGCCTTGGGATGCACAAAATGACGTAAATGTTCATCCAATGACACAAATGCACTTATTGAAGGAACTAGATCCTTAAGTACGAAAAGTGATTGGAATAAGCCTTGGGATGCACAAAATGACCTAAATGTTAAATTAATGACACAAACGCGCTTATCGGGTGAACTACATTCCTTAAGTACGAAAAGTGATTAGATTAAGCTTTGGGATGCACAAAATGACGTAAATGTTCATCCAATGACACAAATGCACTTATTGGATGAACTACATTCATTAAGTACGAAAAGTGATTAGAATAAGCATTGTGATGCACAAAATGTCCTAAATGTTAATTAATGACACAAACGCGCTTATCGGGTGAACTACATTCCTTAAGTACGAAAAGTGATTAGATTAAGCTTTGGGATGCACAAAATGACGTATATGTTCATCCAATGACACAAATGCACTTATTGGAGGAACTACATCCTTAAGTACGAAAAGTGATTAGAATAAGCCTTGGGATGCACAAAATGACATAAATGTTAAATAAATGACACAAACGCGCTTATTGGATGAACTACATTCCTTAAGTACGAAAAGTGATTAGAATAAGCCTTGGGATGCACAAAATGACGTAAATGTTTATCCAATGACACAAATGTACTTATTGGATGAACTTCATTCCTTAAGTACGAAAAGTGATTAGAATAAGCCTTGGGATGCACAAAATGACGTAAATGTTCATCCAATGACACAAATGCACTTATTGGATGAACTTCATCCTTAAGTACGAAAAGTGATTAGAATAAGCCTTGGGATGCACAAAATGACCTAAATGTTAAATTAATGACACAAACGCGCTTATTGGATGAAGTACATTCCTTAAGTACGAAAAGTGATTAGATTAAGCCTTGGGATGCACAAAATGACGTAAATGTTCATCCAATGACACAAATGCACTTATTGGATGAACTACATCCTTAAGTACGAAATGTGATTAGAATAAGCCTTGGGATGCACAAAATGACCTAAATGTTAAATTAATGACACAAACGCGCTTATTGGATGAACTACATTCCTTAAGTACGAAAAGTGATTAGATTAAGCCTTGGGATGCACAAAATGACGTAAATGTTTATCCAATGACACAAATGCACTTATTGGATGAACTTCATTCCTTAAGTACGAAAAGTGATTAGAATAAGCCTAGGGATGCACAAAATGACGTAAATGTTCATCCAATGACACAAATGCACTTATTGGATGAACTTCATTCCTTAAGTACGAAAAGTGATTAGAATAAGCCTTGGGATGCACAAAATGACGTAAATGTTCATCCAATGACACAAATGCACTTATTGGATGAACTACATTCATTATGTACGAAAAGTGATTAGAATAAGCATTGTGATGCACAAAATGTCCTAAATGTTAATTAATGACACAAACGCGCTTATCGGGTGAACTACATTCCTTAAGTACGAAAAGTGATTAGATTAAGCTTTGGGATGCACAAAATGACGTAATTGTTCATCCAATGACACAAATGCACTTATTGGAGGAACTACATTCATTAAGTAAGAAAAGTGATTAGAATAAGCCTTGGGATGCACAAAATGACCTAAATGTTAAATTAATGACACAAACGCGCTTATTGGATGAACTACATTCCTTAAGTACGAAAACTGATTAGAATAAGCCTTGGGATGCACAAAATGACGTAAATGTTTATCCAATGACACAAATGCACTTATTGGATGAACTTCATTCCTTAAGTACGAAAAGTGATTAGAATAAGCCTTGGGATGCAGAAAATGACGTAAATGTTCATCCAATGACACAAATGCACTTATTGGATGAACTACATCCTTAAGTACGAAAAGTGATTAGAATAAGCCTTGGGATGCACAAAATGACCTAAATTTTAAATTAATGACACAAACGCGCTTATTGGATGAACTACATTCCTTAAGTACGAAAAGTGATTAGATTAAGCCTTGGGATGCACAAAATGACGTAAATGTTTATCCAATGACACAAATGCACTTATTGGATGAACTTCATTCCTTAAGTACAAAAAGTGATTAGAATAAGCCTTGGGATGCACAAAATGACGTAAATGTTCATCCAATGACCTAAATGCACTTATTGGATGAACTACATTAATTAAGTACGAAAAATGATTAGAATAAGCATTGTGATGCACAAAATGTCCTAAATGTTAATTAATGACACAAACGCATTTATCGGGTGAACTACATTCCTTAAGTACGAAAAGTGATTAGATTAAGCCTTGGGATGCACAACATGACGTAAATGTTCATCCAATGACACAAATGCACTTATTGGATGAACTACATCCTTAAGTACGAAAAGTGATTAGAATAAGCCTTGGGATGCACAAAATGACCTAAATGTTAAATTAATGACACAAACGCGCTTATTGGATGAAGTACATTCCTTAAGTACGAAAAGTGATTAGATTAAGCCTTGGAATGCACAAAATGACGTAAATGTTCATCCAATGACATAAATGGACTTATTGGATGAACTACATCCTTAAGTACGAAAAGTGATTAGAATAAGCCTTGGGATGCACAAAATGACCTAAATGTTAAATTAATGACACAAACGCGCTTATTGGTTGAACTACATTCCTTAAGTACGAAAAGTGATTAGAATAAGCCTTGGGATGCACAAAATAACGTAAATGTTTATCCAATGACACAAATGCACTTATTGGATGAACTACATCCTTAAGTACGAAAAGTGATTAGAATAAGCCTTGGGATGCACAAAATGACGTAAATGTTTATCCAATGACACAAATGCACTTATTGGATGAACTTCATTCCTTAACTACGAAAAGTGATTAGAATAAGCCTTGGGATGCACAAAATGACGTAAATGTTCATCCAATGACACAAATGCACTTATTGGATGAACTACATTCATTAAGTACGAAAAGTGATTAGAATAAGCATTGTGATGCACAAAATGTCCTATATGTTAATTAATGACACAAACGCGCTTATCGGGTGAACTACATTCCTTAAGTACGAAAAGTGATTATATTAAGCCTTGGGAAGCACAAAATGACGTAAATGTTCATCCAATGACACAAATGCACTTATTGGATGAACTACATCCTTAAGTACGAAAAGTGATTAGAATAAGCCTTGGGATGCACAGAATGACCTAAATGTTAAATAAATGACACAAATTCGCTTATTGGTTGAACTACGTTCCTCAAGTACGAAAAGTGATTAGAATAAGCCTTGGGATGCACAAAATGACGTAAATGTTTATCCAACGACACAAATGCACTTATTGGATGAACTTCATTCCTTAAGTACGAAAAGTTATTAGAATAAGCCTTGGGATGCACAAAATGACGTAAATGTTCATCCAATGACACAAATGCACTTATTGGATGAACTTCATTCCTTAAGTACGAAAAGTGATTAGAATAAGCCTTGGGATGCACAAAATGACGTAAATGTTCATCCAATGACACAAATGCACTTATTGGATGAACTACATTCCTTAAGTACGAAAAGTGATTAGAATAAGCCTTGGGATGCACAAAATGACGTAAATGTTTATCCAATGACACAAAGGCACTTATTGGATGAACTTCATTCCTTAACTACGAAAAGTGATTAGAATAAGCCTTGGGATGCACAAAATGACGTAAATGTTCATCCAATGACACAAATGCACTTATTGGATGAACTACATTCCTTAAGTACGAAAAGTGATTAGAATAAGCCTTGGGATGCACAAAATGACGTAAATGTTCATCTAATGACACAAATGCACTTATTGCATGAAATACATTCCTTAAGTACGAAAAGTGATTAGAATAAGCCTTGGGATGCACAAAATGATGTAAATGTTTATCCAATGACACAAATGCACTTATTGGATGAACTACAATCCTTATGTACGAAAAGTGATTAGAATAAGCCTTGGAATGCACAAAAATGACGTAAATGTTCATCCAATGACACAAATGCACTTATTGGATGAACTACATTGCTTAAGTACAAAAAGTGATTAGAATAAGCATTGGAATGCATAAAATGACGTAAATGTTAAATTAATGACACAATAGCTCTTATTGGATAAACTAAATTCCTTACGTACAAAAAGTGATTAGAATAAGCCTTGGGATGCACAAAATGACGTAAATGTTCATCCAATGACACAAATGCACTTATTGGATGAACTACATTCCTTAAGTACGAAAAGTGATTAGAATAAGCCTTGGGATGCACAAAATGACGTAAATGTTTATCCAATGACACAAAGGCACTTATTGGATGAACTTCATTCCTTAACTACGAAAAGTGATTAGAATAAGACTTGGGATGCACAAAATGACGTAAATGTTCATCCAATGACACAAATGCACTTATTGGATGAACTACATTCCTTAAGTACGAAAAGTGATTAGAATAAGCCTTGGGATGCACCAAATGACGTAAATGTTCATCCAATGACACAAATGCACTTATTGGATGAACTACATTCATTAAGTACGAAAAGTGATTAGAATAAGCATTGTGATGCACAAAATGTCCTATATGTTAATTAATGACACAAACGCGCTTATCGGGTGAACTACATTCCTTAAGTACGAAAAGTGATTAGATTAAGCCTTGGGAAGCACAAAATGACGTAAATGTTCATCCAATGACACAAATGCACTTATTGGATGAACTACATCCTTAAGTACGAAAAGTGATTAGAATAAGCCTTGGGATGCACAGAATGACATAAATGTTAAATAAATGACACAAATTCGCTTATTGGATGAACTACGTTCCTCAAGTACGAAAAGTGATTAGAATAAGCCTTGGGATGCACAAAATGACGTAAATGTTTATCCAACGACACAAATGCACTTATTGGATGAACTTCATTCCTTAAGTACGAAAAGTGATTAGAATAAGCCTTGGGATGCACAAAATGACCTAAATGTTAAATTAATGACACAAACGCGCTTATTGGATGAACTACATTCCTTAAGTACGAAAACTGATTAGAATAAGCCTTGGGATGCACAAAATGACGTAAATGTTTATCCAATGACACAAATGCACTT
>JBBPBO010000003.1:29997582-30017866 GCA_037974295.1 Cicer cuneatum
CGCTTATTGGATGAACTACGTTCCTCAAGTACGAAAAGTGATTAGAATAAGCCTTGGGATGCACAAAATGACGTAAATGTTTATCCAACGACACAAATGCACTTAT
Organism: Cicer cuneatum; assembly: GCA_037974295.1. NCBI lineage: Eukaryota > Viridiplantae > Streptophyta > Magnoliopsida > Fabales > Fabaceae > Cicer > Cicer cuneatum. The sequence goes on from JBBPBO010000003.1 coordinate 29,997,689, forward strand.
TGGATGAACTTCATTCCTTAAGTACGAAAAGTGATTAGAATAAGCCTTGGGATGCAGAAAATGACGTAAATGTTCATCCAATTACACAAATGCACTTATTGGATGAACTACATCCTTAAGTACGAAAAGTGATTAGAATAAGCCTTGGGATACACAAAATGACCTAAATCTTAAATTAATGACACAAACGCGCTTATTGGATGAAATACATTCCTTAAGTACGAAAAGTGATTAGATTAAGCCTTGGGATGCACAAAATGACGTAAATGTTCATCCAATGACACAAATGCACTTATTGGATGAACTACATTCATTAAGTACGAAAAGTGATTAGAATAAGCATTGTGATGCACAAAATGTCCTAAATGTTAATTAATGACACAAACGCGCTTATCGGGTGAACTACATTCCCTAAGTACGAAAAGTGATTAGATTAAGCTTTGGGATGCACAAAATGACTTAAATGTTCATCCAACGACACAAATGCACTTATTGGAGGAACTACATCCTTAAGTACGAAAAGTGATTAGAATAAGCCTTGGGATGCACAAAATGACCTAAATGTTAAATTAATGACACAAACGCGCTTATTAGATGAACTACAGTCCTTAAGTACGAAAAGTGATTAGATTAAGCATTGGGATGCACAAAATGACGTAAATGTTCATCCAATGACACAAATGCACTTATTGGATGAACTACATCCTTAAGTACGAAAAGTGATTAGAATAAGCCTGGGGATGCACAAAATGACGTAAATGTTCATCCAATGACACAAATGCACTTATTGGATGAACTTCATTCCTTAAGTACGAAAAGTGATTAGAATAAGCATTGTGATGCACAAAATGTCCTAAATGTTAATTAATGACACAAACGCGCTTATCGGGTGAACTACATTCCTTAAGTACGAAAAGTGATTAGATTAAGCTTTGGGATGCACAAAATGACGTAATTGTTCATCCAATGACACAAATGCACTTATTGGAGGAACTACATTCATTAAGTAAGAAAAGTGATTAGAATAAGCCTTGGGATGCACAAAATGACCTAAATGTTAAATTAATGACACAAACGCGCTTATTGGATGAAGTGCATTCCTTAAGTACGAAAAGTGATTAGATTAAGCCTTGGGATGCACAAAATGACGTAAATGTTCATCCAATGACACAAATGCTCTTATTGGACGAACTACATCCTTAAGTACGAAAAGTGATTAGAATAAGCCTTGGGATGCACAAAATGACGTAAATGTTCATCCAATGACACAAATGCACTTATTGGATGAACTACATTCATTAAGTACGAAAAGTGATTAGAATAAGCATTGTGATGCACAAAATGTCCTAAATGTTAATTAATGACACAAACGCGCTTATCGGGTTAACTACATTCCTTAAGTACGAAAAGTGATTAGATTAAGCTTTGGGATGCACAAAATGATGTAAATGTTCATCCAATGACACAAATGCACTTATTGGATAAACTACATTCATTAAGTACGAAAAGTGATTAGAATAAGCATTGTGATGCACAAAATGTCCTAAATGTTAATTAATGACACAAACGCGCTTATCGGGTGAACTACATTCCTTAAGTACGAAAAGTGATTAGATTAAGCTTTGGGATGCACAAAATGACGTAAATGTTCATCCAATGACACAAATGCACTTATTGGATGAACTTCATTCCTTAAGTACGAAAAGTGATTAGAATAAGCCTTGGGATGCACAAAATGACCTAAATGTTAAATTAATGACACAAACGCGCTTATTGGATGAAGTACATCCCTTAAGTACGAAAAGTGATTAGAATAAGCCTTGGGTTGCACAAAATGACGTAAATGTTCATCCAATGACACAAATGCACTTATTGGATGAACTACATTCCTTAAGTACGAAAGGTGATTAGATTAAGCTTTGGGATGCACAAAATGACGTAAATGTTCATCCAATGACACAAATGCACTTATTGGATGAACTTCATTCCTTAAGTACGAAAAGTGATTAGAATAAGCCTTGGGATGCACAAAATGACGTAAATGTTCATCCAATGACACAAATGCACTTATTGGAGGAACTACATCCTTAAGTACGAAAAGTGATTAGAATAAGCCTTGGGATGCACAAAATGACGTAAATGTTCATCCAATGACACAAATGCACTTATTGGATGAACTACATTCATTAAGTACGAAAAGTGATTAAAATAAGCATTGTGATGCACAAAATGTCCTAAATGTTAATTAATGACACAAACGCGCTTATCGGGTGAACTACATTCCTTAAGTACGAAAAGTGATTAGATTAAGCTTTGGGATGCACAAAATGACGTAAATGTTCATCCAATGACACAAATGCACTTATTGGAGGAACTACATCCTTAAGTACGAAAAGTGATTAGAATAAGCCTTGGGATGCACAAAATGACCTCAATGTTAAATTAATGACACAAACGCGCTTATTGGATGAACAACATTCCTTAAGTACGAAAAGTGATTAGAATAAGCCTTTGGATGCACAAAATGACGTAAATGTTTATCCAATGACACAAATGCACTTATTGGATGAACTTCATACCTTACGTACGAAAAGTGATTAGAATAAGCCTTGGGATGCACAAAATGACGTAAATGTTCATCCAATGACACAAATGCACTTATTGGATGAACTACATTCATTAAGTGCGAAAAGTGATTTGAATAAGCATTGTGATGCACAAAATGTCCTAAATGTTAATTAATGACACAAACGCGCTTATCGGGTGAACTACATTCCTTAAGTACGAAAAGTGATTAGATTAAACTTTGGGATGCACAAAATGACGTAAATGTTCATCCAATGACACAAATGCACTTATTGGAGGAACTACATCCTTAAGTACGAAAAGTGATTAGAATAAGCCTTGGGATGCCCAAAATGACCTAAATGTTAAATTAATGACACAAACGCGCTTATTGGATGAAGTACATTCCTTAAGTACGAAAAGTTATTAGATTAAGCCTTGGGATGCACAAAATGACGTAAATGTTCATCCAATGACACAAATGCACTTATTGGATGAACTACATTCCTTAAGTACGAAAAGTGATTAGAATAAGCCTTGGGATGCACAAAATGACGTAAATGTTCATCCAATGAGACAAATGCACTTATTGGATGAACTACATTCCTTAAGTACGAAAAGTGATTAGAATAAGCCTTGGGATGCACAAAATGACGTAAATGTTAATCCAATGACACAAATGCACTTATTGGATGAACTACATTCATTAAGTACGAAAAGTAATTAGAATAAGCATTGTGATGCACAAAATGTCCTAAATGTTAATTAATGACACAAACGCGCTTATCGGGTGAAGTACATTCCTTAAGTATGAAAAGTGATTAGATTAAGCCTTAGGATGCACAAAATGACGTAAATGTTCATCCAATGACACAAATGCACTTATTGCAGGAACTACATCCTTAAGTACGAAAAGTGATTAGAATAAGCCTTGGGATGCCCAAAATGACCTAAATGTTAAATTAATGACACAAACGCGCTTATTGGATGAACTACATTCCTTAAGTACGAAAAGTGATTAAAATAAGCCTTGGGATGCACAAAATGACGTAAATGTTTATCCAATGACACAAATGCACTTATTGGATGAACTACATCCTTAAGTACGAAAAGTGATTAGAATAAGCCTTGGGATGCACAAAATGACCTAAATGTTAAATTAATGACACAAACGCGCTTATTGGATGAAGTACATTCCTTAAGTACGAAAAGTGATTAGATTAAGCCTTAGGATGCACAAAATGACGTAAATGTTCATCCAATGATACAAATGCAGTTATTGGATGAACTACATTCATTAAGTACGAAAAGTGATTAGAATAAGCCTTGGGATGCACAAAATGACCTCAATGTTAAATTACTGACACAAACGCGCTTATTGGATGAACTACATTCCTTAAGTACGAAAAGTGATTAGAATAAGCCTTGGGATGCACAAAATGACGTAAATGTTCATCCAATGACACAAATGCACTTATTGGATGAACTACATCCTTAAGTACGAAAATTGATTAGAATAAGCCTTGGGATGCACAAAATGACATAAATGTTAAATAAATGACACAAACGCGCTTATTGGATGAACTACATTCCTTAAGTACGAAAAGTGATTAGAATAAGCCTTGGGATGCACAAAATGACGTAAATGTTCATCCAATGACACAAATGCACTTATTGGATGAACTTCATTCCTTAAGTACGAAAAGTGATTAGAATAAGCATTGTGATGCACAAAATGTCCTAAATGTTAATTAATGACACAAACGCGCTTATCGGGTGAACTACATTCCTTAAGTACGAAAAGTGATTAGATTAAGCTTTGGGATGCACAAAATGACGTAATTGTTCATCCAATGACACAAATGCACTTATTGGAGGAACTACATTCATTAAGTAAGAAAAGTGATTAGAATAAGCCTTGGGATGCACAAAATGACCTAAATGTTAAATTAATGACACAAACGCGCTTATTGGATGAACTACATTCCTTAAGTACGAAAACTGATTAGAATAAGCCTTGGGATGCACAAAATGACGTAAATGTTTATCCAATGACACAAATGCACTTATTGGATGAACTTCATTCCTTAAGTACGAAAAGTGATTAGAATAAGCCTTGGGATGCAGAAAATGACGTAAATGTTCATCCAATTACACAAATGCACTTATTGGATGAACTACATCCTTAAGTACGAAAAGTGATTAGAATAAGCCTTGGGATGCACAAGATGACATAAATGTTAAATAAATGACACAAACGCGCTTATTGGATGAACTACATTGCTTAAGTACGAAAAGTGATTAGATTAAGCCTTGGGATGCACAAAATGACATAAATGTTTATCCAATGACACAAATGCACTTATTGGATGAACTTCATTCCTTAAGTACGAAAAGTGATTAGAATAAGCCTTGGGATGCACAAAATGACGTAAATGTTCATCCAATGACACAAATGCACTTATTGGATGAACTACATTCATTAAGTACGAAAAGTGATTAGAATAAGCATTGTGATGCACAAAATGTCCTAAATGTTAATTAATGACACAAACGCGCTTATCGGGTGAACTACATTCCTTAAGTACGAAAAGTGATTAGATTAAGCTTTGGGATGCACAAAATGACGTAATTGTTCATCCAATGACACAAATGCACTTATTGGAGGAACTACATTCATTAAGTAAGAAAAGTGATTAGAATAAGCCTTGGGATGCACAAAATGACCTCAATGTTAAATTAATGACACAAACGCGCTTATCGGGTGAACTATATTCGTTAGTACGAAAAGTGATTAAAATAAGCATTGTGATGCACAAAATGTCCTAAATGTTAAATTAATGACACAAACGCGCTTATTGGATGAAGTACATTCCTTAAGTACGAAAAGTGATTAGATTAAGCCTTGGGATGCACAAAATGACGTAAATGTTCATCCAATGACACAAACGCGCTTATTGGATGAACTACATTCCTTAAGTACGAAAAGTGATTAGATTAAGCTTCGGGATGCACAAAATGACGTAAATGTTCATCCAATGACACAAATGCACTTATTGGATGAACTACATCCTTAAGTACGAAAAGTGATTAGAATAAGCCTTGGGATGCACAAAATGACATAAATGATAAATAAATGACACAAACGCGCTTATTGGATGAACTACATTCCTTAAGTACGAAAAGTGATTAGAATAAGCCTTGGCATGCACAAAATGACATAAATGCTAAATAAATGACACAAACGCGCTTATTGGATGAACTACATTCCTTAAGTATGAAAAGTGATTAGAATAAGCCTTGGGATGCACAAAATGACGTAAATGTTTATCCAATGACACAAATGCACTTATTGGATTAACTTCATTCCTTAAGTACGAAAAGTGATTAGAATAAGCCTTGGGATGCACAAAATGACGTAAATGTTCATCCAATGACACAAATGCACTTATTGGATGAACTACATTCATTAAGTACGAAAAGTGATTAGAATAAGCCTTGTGATGCACAAAATGTCCTAAATGTTAATTAATGACACAAACGCGCTTATCGGGTGATCTACATTCCTTAAGTACGAAAAGTGATTAGATTAAGCTTTGGGATGCACAAAATGACGTAAATGTTCATCCAATGACACAAATGCACTTATTGGAGGAACTACATCCTTATGTACGAAAAGTGATTAGAATAAGCCTTGGGATGCACAAAATGACCTAAATGTTAAATTAATGACACAAACGCGCTTATTGGATGAAGTGCATTCCTTAAGTACGAAAAGTGATTAGATTAAGCCTTGGGATGCACAAAATGACGTAAATGTTCATCAAATGACACAAATGCTCTTATTGGACGAACTACATCCTTAAGTACGAAAAGTGATTAGAATAAACCTTGGGATGCACAAAATGACCTAAATGTTAAATTAATGACACAAACGCGCTTATTGGATGAACTACATTCCTTAAGTACGAAAAGTGATTAGATTAAGCCTTGGGATGCACAAAATGACGTAAATGTTCATCCAATGACACAAATGCACTTATTGGATGAACTTCATTCCTTAAGTACGAAAAGTGATTAGAATAAGCCTTGGGATGCACCAAATGACGTAAATGTTCATCCAATGACACAAATGCACTTATTGGATGAACTACATTCATTAAGTACGAAAAGTGATTAGAATAAGCATTGTGATGCACAAAATGTCCTAAATGTTAATTAATGACACAAACGCGCTTATCGGGTGAACTACATTCCTTAAGTACGAAAAGTGATTAGATTAAGCTTTGGGATGCACAAAATGACGTAAATGTTCATCCAATGACACAAATGCACTTATTGGATGAACTACATTCATTAAGTACGAAAAGTGATTAGAATAAGCATTGTGATGCACAAAATGTCCTAAATGTTAATTAATGACACAAACGCGCTTATCGGGTGAACTACATTCCTTAAGTACGAAAAGTGATTAGATTAAGCTTTGGGATGCACGAAATGACGTAAATGTTCATCCAATGACACAAATGCACTTATTGGAGGAACTACATCCTTAAGTACGAAAAGTGATTAGTATAAGCCTTGGGATGCACAAAATGACCTAAATGTTAAATTAATGACACAAACGCGCTTATTGGATGAAGTACATTACTTAAGTACGAAAAGTGATTAGATTAAGCCTTGGGATGCACAAAATGACGTAAATGTTCATCCAATGACACAAATGCACTTATTGGATGAACTACATCCTTTAGTACGAAAAGTGATTAGTATAAGCCTTGGGATGCACAAAATGACCTAAATGTTAAATTAATGACACAAATGCAATTATTGGATGAACTTCATTCCTTAAGTACGAAAAGTGATTAGATTAAGCCTTGGGATGCACAAAATGACGTAAATGTTCATCCAATGACACAAATGCACTTATTGGATGAACTACATTCATTAAGTACGAAAAGTGATTAGAATAAGCATTGTGATGCACAAAATGTCCTAAATGTTAATTAATGACACAAACGCGCTTATCGGGTGAACTACATTCCTTAAGTACGAAAAGTGATTAGATTAAGCTTTGGGATGCACAAAATGACGTAAATGTTCATCCAATGACACAAATGCACTTATTGGAGGCACTACATCCTTAAGTACGAAAAGTGATTAGAATAAGCCTTGGGATGCACAAAATGACGTAAATGTTAAATTAATGACACAAACGCGCTTATTGGATGAACTTCATTCCTTAAGTACGAAAAGTGATTAGATTAAGCCTTGGGATGCACAAAATGACGTAAATGTTCATCCAATGACACAAATGCACTTATTGGATGAACTACATTCATTAAGTACGAAAAGTGATTAGAATAAGCATTGTGATGCACAAAATGTCCTAAATGTTAATTAATGACACAAACGCGCTTATCGGGTGAACTACATTCCCTAAGTACGAAAAGTGATTAGATTAAGCTTTGGGATGCACAAAATGACTTAAATGTTCATCCAACGACACAAATGCACTTATTGGAGGAACTACATCCTTAAGTACGAAAAGTGATTAGAATAAGCCTTGGGATGCACAAAATGACCTAAATGTTAAATTAATGACACAAACGCGCTTATTAGATGAACTACAGTCCTTAAGTACGAAAAGTGATTAGATTAAGCATTGGGATGCACAAAATGACGTAAATGTTCATCCAATGACACAAATGCACTTATTGGATGAACTACATCCTTAAGTACGAAAAGTGATTAGAATAAGCCTGGGGATGCACAAAATGACGTAAATGTTCATCCAATGACACAAATGCACTTATTGGATGAACTTCATTCCTTAAGTACGAAAAGTGATTAGAATAAGCATTGTGATGCACAAAATGTCCTAAATGTTAATTAATGACACAAACGCGCTTATCGGGTGAACTACATTCCTTAAGTACGAAAAGTGATTAGATTAAGCTTTGGGATGCACAAAATGACGTAATTGTTCATCCAATGACACAAATGCACTTATTGGAGGAACTACATTCATTAAGTAAGAAAAGTGATTAGAATAAGCCTTGGGATGCACAAAATGACCTAAATGTTAAATTAATGACACAAACGCGCTTATTGGATGAACTACATTCCTTAAGTACGAAAACTGATTAGAATAAGCCTTGGGATGCACAAAATGACGTAAATGTTTATCCAATGACACAAATGCACTTATTGGATGAACTTCATTCCTTAAGTACGAAAAGTGATTAGAATAAGCCTTGGGATGCACAAAATGACGTAAATGTTCATCCAATGACACAAATGCACTTATTGGATGAACTACATTCATTAAGTACGAAAAGTGATTAGAATAAGCTTTGGGATGCACAAAATGACGTAAATGTTCATCCAACGACAAAAATGCACTTATTGGAGGAACTACATCCTTAAGTACGAAAAGTGATTAGAATAAGCCTTGGGATGCACAAAATGACGTAAATGTTCATCCAATGACACAAATGCACTTATTGGATGAACTACATTCATTAAGTACGAAAAGTGATTAGAATAAGCATTGTGATGCACAAAATGTCCTAAATGTTAATTAATGACACAAACGCGCTTATCGGGTGAACTACATTCCTTAAGTACGAAAAGTGATTAGATTAAGCTTTGGGATGCACAAAATGACGTAATTGTTCATCCAATGACACAAATACACTTATTGGAGGAACTACATCCTTAAGTACGAAAAGTGATTAGAATAAGCCTTGGTATGCACAAAATGACCTAAATGTTAAATTAATGACAAAAACGCGCTTATTGGATGAAGTCCATTCCTTAAGTACGAAAAGTGATTAGATTAAGCCTTGGGATGCACAAAATGACGTAAATGTTTGTCCAATGACACAAATGCACTTATTGGATGAACTACATCCTTAAGAACGAAAAGTGATTAGAATAAGCCTTGGGATGCACAAAATGACATAAATGTTAAATAAATGACACAAACGCGCTTATTGGATGAACTACGTTCCTCAAGTACGAAAAGTGATTAGAATAATACTTGGGATGCACAAAATGACGTAAATGTTTATCCAATGACACAAATGCACTTATTGGATGAACTTCATTCCTTAAGTACGAAAAGTGATTAGAATAAGCCTTGGGATGCACAAAATGACGTAAATGTTTATCCAATGACACAAATGCACTTATTGGATGAACAACATTCATTAAGTACGAAAAGTGATTAGAATAACCCTTGTGATGCACAAAATGTCGTAAATGTTAATTAATGACACAAACGCGCTTATCGGGTGAACTACATTCCTTAAGTACGAAAAGTGATTAGATTAAGCTTTGGGATACACAAAATGACGTAAATGTTTATCCAATGACACAAATGCACTTATTGGAGGAACTACATCCTTATGTACGAAAAGTGATTAGAATAAGCCTTGGGATGCACAAAATGACCTAAATGTGAAATTAATGACACAAACTCGCTTATTGGATGAAGTACATTCCTTAAGTACGAAAAGTGATTAGATTAAGCCTTGGGATGCACAAAATGACGTAAATGTTCATCCAATGACACAAATGCACTTATTGGATGAACTACATCCTTAAGTACGAAAAGTGATTAGAATAAGCCTTGGGATGCACAAAATGACCTAAATGTTAAATTAATGACACAAACGCGCTTATTAGATGAACTACAGTCCTTAAGTACGAAAAGTGATTAGATTAAGCCTTGGGATGCACAAAATGATGTAAATGTTTATCCAATGACACAAATGCACTTATTGGATGAACTTCATTCCTTAAGTACGAAAAGTGATTAGAATAAGCCTTGGGATGCACAAAATGACGTAAATGTTCATCCAATGACACAAATGCACTTATTGGATGAACTACATTCATTAAGTACGAAAAGTGATTAGAATAAGCATTGTGATGCACAAAATGTCCTAAATGTTAATTAATGACACAAACGCGCTTATCGGGTGAACTACATTCCTTAAGTACGAAAAGTGATTAGATTAAGCTTTGGGATGCACAAAATGACGTAAATGTTCATCCAATGACACAAATGCACTTATTGGATGAACTACATTCATTAAGTACGAAAAGTGATTAGAATAAGCATTGTGATGCACAAAATGTCCTAAATGTTAATTAATGACACAAACGCGCTTATCGGGTGAACTACATTCCTTAAGTACGAAAAGTGATTAGATTAAGCTTTGGCATGCACAAAATGACGTAAATGTTCATCCAATGACACAAATGCACATATTGCAGGAACTACATCCTTAAGTACGAAAAGTGATTAGAATAAGCCTTGGGATGCACAAAATGACCTAAATGTTAAATTAATGACACAAACGCGATTATTGGATGAACTACATTCCTTAAGTACGAAAAGTGATTAGAATAAGCCTTGGGATGCACAAAATGACGTAAATGTTCATCCCATGACACAAATGCACTTATTGGAGGAACTACATCCTTAAGTACGAAAAGTGATTAGAATAAGCCTTGGGATGCACAAAATGACCTAAATATTAAATTAATGACACAAACGCACTTATTGGATGAAGTACAGTCCTTAAGTACGAAAAGTGATTAGATTAAGCCTTGGGCTGCACAAAATGACGTAAATGTTTATCCAATGACACAAATGCACTTATTGGATGAACTACATCCTTAAGTACGAAAAGTGATTAGAATAAGCCTTGGGATGCACAAAATGACCTAAATGTTAAATTAATGACACAAACGCGCTTATTGGATGAACTACATTCCTTAAGTACGAAAAGTGATTAGAATAAGCCTTGGGATGCACAAAATGACCTAAATGTTAAATTCATGACACAAACGCGATTATTGGATGAACTACATTCCTTAAGTACGAAAAGTGATTAGAATAAGCCTTGGGATGCACAAAATGACGTAAATGTTCATCCAATCACACAAATGCACTTATTGGAGGAACTACATCCTTAAGTACGAAAATTGATTAGAATAAGCCTTGGGATGCACAAAATGACCTAAATGTTAAATTAATGACACAAACGCGCTTATTGGATGAAGTACAGTCCTTAAGTACGAAAAGTGATTAGATTAAGCCTTGGGATGCACAAAATGACGTAAATGTTTATCCAATGACACAAATGCACTTATTGGATGAACTTCATTCCTTAAGTACGAAAAGTGATTAGAATAAGCCTTGGGATGCACAAAATGACGTAAATGTTCATCCAATGACATAAATGCGCTTATTGGATGAACTACATTCATTAAGTACGAAAAGTGATTAGAATAAGCATTGTGATGCACAAAATGTCCTAAATGTTAATTAATGACACAAACGCGCTTATCGGGTGAACTACATTCCTTAAGTACAAAAAGTGATTAGAATAAGCCTTGGGATGCACAAAATGACGTAAATGTTCATCCAATGACACAAATGCACTTATTGGATAAACTACATTCATTAAGTACGAAAAGTGATTAGAATAAGCATTGTGATGCACAAAATGTCCTAAATGTTAATTAATGACACAAACGCGCTTATCGGGTGAACTACATTCCTTAAGTACGAAAAGTGATTAGATTAAGCTTTGGGATGCACAAAATGACGTAAATGTTCATCCAATGACACAAATGCACTTATTGGAGGAACTACATCCTTAAGTACGAAAAGTGATTAGAATAAGCCTTGGGATGCACAAAATGACGTAAATGTTCATCCAATGACACAAATGCACTTATTGGATGAACTACATCCTTAAGTACGAAAAGTGATTAGAATAAGCCTTGGGATGCACAAAATGACATAAATGTTAAATAAATGACACAAACGCGCTTATTGGATGAACTACATTCCTTAAGTACGAAAAGTGATTAGAATAAGCCTTGGGATGCACAAAATGACATAAATGTTAAATAAATGACACAAACGCGCTTATTGGATGAACTACATTCCTTAAGTATGAAAAGTGATTAGAATAAGCCTTGGGATGCACAAAATGACGTAAATGTTTATCCAATGACACAAATGCACTTATTGGATGAACTTCATTCCTTAAGTACGAAAAGTGATTAGAATAAGCCTTGGGATGCACAAAATGACGTAAATGTTCATCCAATGACACAAATGCACTTATTGGATGAACTACATTCATTAAGTACGAAAAGTGATTAGAATAAGCCTTGTGATGCACAAAATGTCCTAAATGTTAATTAATGACACAAACGCGCTTATCGGGTGATCTACATTCCTTAAGTACGAAAAGTGATTAGATTAAGCTTTGGGATGCACAAAATGACGTAAATGTTCATCCAATGACACAAATGCACTTATTGGAGGAACTACATCCTTATGTACGAAAAGTGATTAGAATAAGCCTTGGGATGCACAAAATGACCTAAATGTTAAATTAATGACACAAACGCGCTTATTGGATGAAGTACATTCCTTAAGTACGAAAAGTGATTAGATTAAGCCTTGGGATGCACAAAATGACGTAAATGTTCATCCAATGACACAAATGCACTTATTGGATGAACTACATTCATTAAGTACGAAAAGTGATTAGAATAAGCATTGTGATGCACAAAATGTCCTAAATGTTAATTAATGACACAAACGCGCTTATCTGGTGAACTACATTCCTTAAGTACGAAAAGTGATTAGATTAAGCTTTGGGATGCACAAAATGACGTAAATGTTCATCCAATGACACAAATGCACTTATTGGAGGAACTACATCCTTAAGTACGAAAAGTGATTAGAATAAGCCTTGGGATGCACAAAATGACCTAAATGTTAAATTAATGACACAAACGCGCTTATTGGATGAAGTACATTCCTTAAGTACGAAAAGTGATTAGATTAAGCCTTGGGATGCACAAAATGACGTAAATGTTCATCCAATGACACAAATGCACTTATTGGATGAACTACATCCTTAAGTACGAAAAGTGATTAGAATAAGCCTTGGGATGCACAAAATGACCTAAATGTTAAATTAATGACACAAACGCGCTTATTGGATGAACTACATTCCTTAAGTATGAAAAGTGATTAGATTAAGCCTTGGGATGCACAAAATGAAGTAAATGTTTATCCAATGACACAAATGCACTTATTGGATGAACTTCATTCCTTAAGTACGAAAAGTGATTAGAATAAGCCTTGGGATGCACAAAATGACCTAAATGTTAAATTAATGACACAAACGCGCTTATTGGATGAACTACATTCCTTAAGTACGAAAAGTGATTAGATTAAGCTTTGGGATGCACAAAATGACGTAAATGTTCATCCAATGACACAAATGCACTTATTTGAGGAACTACATCCTTAAGTACGAAAAGTGATTAGATTAAGCTTTGGGATGCACAAAATGACGTAAATGTTCATCCAATGACACAAATGCACTTATTGGAGGAACTACATCCTTAAGTACGAAAAGTGATTAGATTAAGCTTTGGGATGCACAAAATGACGTAAATGTTCATCCAATGACACAAATGCACTTATTGGATGAACTACATCCTTAAATACGAAAAGTGATTAGAATAAGCCTTGGGATGCACAAAATGACCTAAATGTTAAATTAATGACACAAACGCGCTTATTGGATGAACTACATTCCTTAAGTACGAAAAGTGATTAGATTAAGCCTTGGGATGCACAAAATGACGTAAATGTTTATCCAATGACACAAATGCACTTATTGGATGAACTTCATTCCTTAAGTACGAAAAGTGATTAGAATAAGCCTAGGGATGCACAAAATGACGTAAATGTTCATCCAATGACACAAATGCACTTATTGGATGAACTTCATTCCTTAAGTACGAAAAGTGATTAGAATAAGCCTTGGGATGCACAAAATGACGTAAATGTTCATCCAATGACACAAATGCACTTATTGGATGAACTACATTCATTAAGTACGAAAGTGATTAAAATAAGCATTGTGATGCACAAAATGTCCCAAATGTTAATTAATGACACAAACGCGCTTATCGGGTGAACTACATTCCTTAAGTACGAAAAGTGATTAGATTAAGCTTTGGGATGCACAAAATGACGTAAATGTTCATCCAATGACACAAATGCACTTATTGGATGAACTACATCCTTAAGTACGAAAAGTGATTAGAATAAGCCTTGGGATGCACAAAATGACCTAAATGTTAAATTAATGACAGAAACGCGCTTATTGGATGAACTACATTCCTTAAGTACGAAAAGTTATTAGATTAAGCCTTGGGATGCATAAAATGACATAAATGTTTATCCAATGACACAAATGCACTTATTGGATGAACTACATTCATTAAGTACAAAAAGTGATTAGAATAAGCATTGTGATGCACAAAATGTCCTAAATGTTAATTAATGACACAAACGCGCTTATCGGGTGAACTACATTCCTTAAGTACGAAAAGTGATTAGATTAAGCTTTGGGATGCACAAAATGACGTAAATGTTCATCCAATGACACAAATGCACTTATTGGAGGAACTACATCCTTATGTACGAAAAGTGATTAGAATAAGCCTTGGGATGCACAAAATGACCTAAATGTTAAATTAATGACACAACGCGCTTATTGGATGAAGTGCATTCCTTAAGTACGAAAAGTGATTAGATTAAGCCTTGGGATGCACAAAATGACGTAAATGTTCATCCAATGACACAAATGCACTTATTGGATGAACTACATTCATTAAGTACGAAAAGAGATTAGAATAAGCATTGTGATGCACAAAATGTCCTAAATGTTAATTAATGACACAAACGCGCTTATCGGGTGAACTACATTCCTTAAGTACGAAAAGTGATTAGATTAAGCTTTGGGATGCACAAAATGACGTAATTGTTCATCCAGTGACACAAATGCACTTATTGGAGGAACTACATCCTTAAGTACGAAAAGTGATTAGAATAAGCCTTGGGATGCACAAAATGACCTAAATGTTAAATTAATTTCACAAACGCGCTTATTGGATGAAGTACATTCCTTAAGTACGAAAAGTGATTAGATTAAGCCTTGGGATGCACAAAATGACGTAAATGTTCATCCAATGACACAAATGCACTTATTGGATGAACTACATCCTTAAGTACGAAAAGTGATTAGAATAAGCCTTGGGATGCACAAAATGACATAAATGTTAAATAAATGACACAAACGCGCTTATTGGATGAACTACATTCCTTAAGTACGAAAAGTGATTAGAATAAGCCTTGGGATGCACAAAATGACCTAAATGTTAAATTAATGACACAAACGCGCTTATTGGATGAAGTACATTCCTTAAGTACGAAAAGTGATTAGAATAAGCCTTGGGATGCACAAAATGACGTAAATGTTTATCCAATGACACAAATGCACTTATTGGATGAACTTCATTCCTTAAGTACGAAAAGTGATTAGAATAAGCCTTGGGATGCACAAAATGACCTAAATGTTAAATTAATGACACAAACGCGCTTATTGGATGAACTACATTCCTTAAGTCCGAAAAGTGATTAGATTAAGCCTTGGAATGCACAAAATGACGTAAATGTTTATCCAATGACACAAATGCAATTATTGGATGAACTTCATTCCTTAAGTACGAAAAGTCATTAGAATAAGCCTTGGGATGCACAAAATGACGTAAATGTTCATCCAATGACACAAATGCACTTATTGGATGAACTTCATTCCTTAAGTACGAAAAGTGATTAGAATAAGCCTTGGGATGCACAAAATGACGTAAATGTTCATCCAATGACACAAATGCACTTATTGGATGAACTACATTCATTAGGTACGAAAAGTGATTTGATTAAGCATTGGGATGCACAAAATGTCCTAAATGTTAATTAATGACACAAACGCGCTTATCGGGTGAACTACATTCCTTAAGTACGAAAAGTGATTAGATTAAGCTTTGGGATGCACAAAATGACGTAAATGTTCATCCAATGACACAAATGCACTTATTGGATGAAGTACATTCCTTAAGTACGAATAGTGATTAGATTAAGCCTTGGGATGCACAAAATGACGTAAACGTTCATCCAATGACACAAATGCACTTATTGGATGAACTACATCCTTAAGTACGAAAAGTGATTAGAATAAGCCTTGGGATGCACAAAATGACGTAAATGTTCATCCAATGACACAAATGCACTTATTGGATGAACTTCATTCCTTAAGTACGAAAAGTGATTAGAATAAGCCTTGGGATGCACAAAATGACGTAAATGTTCATCCAATGACACAAATGCACTTATTGGATGACTTACATTCCTTAAGTACGAAAAGTGATTAGAATAAGCCTTGGGATGCACAAAATGACGTAAATGTTTATCCAATGACACAAATGCACTTATTGGATGAACTTCATTCCTTAACTACGAAAAGTGATTAGAATAAGCCTTGGGATGCACAAAATGACGTAAATGTTCATCCAATGACACAAATGCACTTATTGGATGAACTACATTCATTAAGTACGAAAAGTGATTAGAATAAGCATTGTGATGCACAAAATGTCCTATATGTTAATTAATGACACAAACGCGCTTATCGGGTGAACTACATTCCTTAAGTACGAAAAGTGATTATATTAAGCCTTGGGAAGCACAAAATGACGTAAATGTTCATCCAATGACACAAATGCACTTATTGGATGAACTACATCCTTAAGTACGAAAAGTGATTAGAATAAGCCTTGGGATGCACAGAATGACCTAAATGTTAAATAAATGACACAAATTCGCTTATTGGTTGAACTACGTTCCTCAAGTACGAAAAGTGATTAGAATAAGCCTTGGGATGCACAAAATGACGTAAATGTTTATCCAACGACACAAATGCACTTATTGGATGAACTTCATTCCTTAAGTACGAAAAGTGATTAGAATAAGCCTTGGGATGCACAAAATGACGTAAATGTTCATCCAATGACACAAATGCACTTATTGGATGAACTACATCCTTAACTACGAAAAGTGATTAGAATAAGCCTTGGGATGCACAAAATGACATAAATGTTAAATAAATGACACAAACGCGCTTATTGGATGAACTACATTCCTTAAGTACGAAAAGTGATTAGAATAAGCCTTGGGATGCACAAAATGACGTAAATGTTCATCCAATGACACAAATGCACTTATCGGGTGAACTACATTCCTTAAGTACGAAAAGTGATTAGAATAAGCCTTGGGATGCACAAAATGACGTAAATGTTCATCCAATGACACAAATGCACTTATTGGATCAACTACATTCATTAAGTGCGAAAAGTGATTAGAATAAGCCTTGTAATGCACAAAATGTCCTAAATGGTAATTAATGACACAAACGCGCTTATTGGATGAACTACATTCCTTAAGTACGAAAAGTGATTAGATTAAGCCTTGGGATGCACAAAATGACGTAAATGTTTATCCAATGACACAAATGCACTTATTGGATGAACTACATTCCTTAAGTTCGAAAAGTGATTAGAATAAGCCTTGGGATGCACAAAATCACGTAAATGTTCATCCAATTACACAAATGCACTTATTGGAGGAACTATATCCTTAAATACGAAAATCGATTAGAATAAGCCTTGGGATGCAAAAAATGACCTAAATGTTAAATTAATGACACAAACGCGCTTATTGGATGAACTACATTCCTTAAGTACGAAAAGTGATTAGATTAAGCCTTGGGATGCACAAAATGACGTAAATGTTCATCCAATGACACAAATGCACTTATTGGATGAACTACATCCTTAAGTACGAAAAGTGATTAGAATAAGCCTTGGGATGCACAAGATGACATAAATGTTAAATAAATGACACAAACGCGCTTATTGGATGAACTACATTCCTTAAGTACGAAAAGTGATTAGATTAAGCCTTGGGATGCACAAAATGACATAAATGTTTATCCAATGACACAAATGCACTTATTGGATGAACTTCATTCCTTAAGTACGAAAAGTGATTAGAATAAGCCTTGGGATGCACAAAATGACGTAAATGTTCATCCAATGACACAAATGCACTTATTGGATGAACTACATTCATTAAGTACGAAAAGTGATTAGAATAAGCCTTGTGATGCACAAAATGTCCTAAATGGTAATTAATGACACAAACGCGCTTATCAGGTGAACTACATTCCTTAAGTACGAAAAGTGATTAGATTAAGCTTTGGGATGCACAAAATGACGTAAATGTTCATCCAATGACACAAATGCACTTATTGGAGGAACTACATCCTTATGTACGAAAAGTGATTAGAATAAGCCTTGGGATGCACATAATGACCTAAATGTTAAATTAATCACACAAACGCGCTTATTTGATGAAGTACGTTCCTTAAGTACGAAAAGTTATTAGATTAAGCCTTGGGATGCACAAAATGACGTAAATGTTCATCCAATGACACAAATGCACTTATTGGATGAACTACATCCTTAAGTACGAAAAGTGATTAGAATAAGCCTTGGAATGCACAAAATGACCTAAATGTTAAATTAATGACACAAACGCGCTTATTGGATGAAGTCCATTCCTTAAGTACGAAAAGTGATTAGATTAAACCTTGGGATGCACAAAATGACGTAAATGTTCATCCAATGACACAAATGCACTTATTGGATGAACTACATCCTTAAGTACGAAAAGTGATTAGAATAAGCCTTGGGATGCACAAAATGACATAAATGTTAAATAAATGACACAAACGCGCTTATTGGATGAACTACATTCCTTAAGTACGAAAAGTGATTAGAATAAGCCTTGGGATGCACAAAATGACCTAAATGTTAAATTAATGACACAAACGCGCTTATTGGATGAAGTACATTCCTTAAGTACGAAAAGTGATTAGATTAAGCCTTGGGATGCACAAAATGACGTAAATGTTCATCCAATGACACAAATGCACTTATTGGATGAACTACATCCTTAAGTACGAAATGTGATTAGAATAAGCCTTGGGATGCACAAAATGACCTAAATGTTAAATTAATGACACAAACGCGCTTATTGGATGAACTACATTCCTTAAGTACGAAAAGTGATTAGATTAAGCCTTGGGATGCACAAAATGACGTAAATGTTTATCCAATGACACAAATGCACTTATTGGATGAACTTCATTCCTTAAGTACGAAAAGTGATTAGAATAAGCCTAGGGATGCACAAAATGACGTAAATGTTCATCCAATGACACAAATGCACTTATTGGATGAACTTCATTCCTTAAGTACGAAAAGTGATTAGAATAAGCCTTGGGATGCACAAAATGACGTAAATGTTCATCCAATGACACAAATGCACTTATTGGATGAACTACATTCATTAAGTACGAAAAGTGATTAGAATAAGCATTGTGATGCACAAAATGTCCTAAATGTTAATTAATTACACAAACGCGCTTATCGGGTGAACTACATTCCTTAAGTACGAAAAGTGATTAGATTAAGCTTTGGGATGCAAAAAATGACGTAAATGTTCATCCAATGACACAAATGCACTTATTGGATGAACTTCATTCCTTAAGTACGAAAAGTGATTAGAATAAGCCTTGGGATGCACAAAATGAC